>VWZP01004478.1:0-44454 GCA_013396995.1 Dicaeum eximium
CACCTGGTTAGTTAACACCCGAGATTCCACCAACGAGCAGGTCCTGCCCAGTCTGAGTCCCTGAATATAGTAGATGGAGATAAAGTCCCAGTGGTACAAGTCAGAGGTTTGTTAGGGAAAACAGTGTGGATCAATTCTGCCTTGAGTACAGACAAATCCATTCGTGGGGTTGTCTTTGCTTAGGGACCAGGTTGCACATGGTGGATAATGGAGAGAGAAAGAACAACACGATGTGTACCTCAGGGAGATCTGGTTGTGGTGTGAGACATGAGACAGAAGGAAATGTGTAAGTGAGAGGGTATGTGTAAGTGTTGAAGGTCTGAGCAAGTGAAAGATGGAGTTTTGAGTGAGCAGAAGTGAAAGTGAGGAATCCTGCAGCTCTGTAGTCTGGGGCCTGGAATCAGTGGTTCTGTATGGGATGCAACGGGGGCATGAGAATATATATGTATGTGCTTTTGGTAGTAAGTTGATTATATGGGGATAAGGGGTGGAATGTCCTAGGGTGACTTTTTTATGATGCTTGTATCCCCAAATCGTCTGTTCTCTTTATGCTGGACATTATATTCCGTGCCTTCAAGACTGGGTCAGAGNAGGGCCCACTCTGGGCAGCCTTTCCACGTCCTGGAGGGACTGATAACAGCAACCACCCACAGGAGAGACTTTTCTGAATTTGTCATCTCTTCAGAAAGGAGTTTTGTCATCAGGTATTGTTCATTTTGTTTTTGTGCTGGGGAGTGCTTTGCCTGTTAAATAAACAGGTTTTTTCCACTTCTCTCTGAGGAAATCTTTCCCGAACCGGTTGGGGGGAGGGGCCGTGTGGATTTGCTTTCTAGGGGGGGGGGCCTTTTTGGAGGTTTTCTCCCAAATTTGCCCTAAACCAGGACACTTGGGAAGAAGCTCAACCCCGCAGCAGAGGCCAACCACTTCTAACCTATAACTTGATCGAATGTTGCTCCATTTGGGCTTCATCTAAGTTTAAGCTTCACCTTGGATCAAGGACTGCTGGTTTTTTGTTGGGTATATTTATCTAAGGATACACCAAATGCTTATCAAGTGGTGTATGTGACACAGAAATGCTTAAATTAGAAGAAAATCCAACTAGTTCAAGTTCTGAGAACTTTTCCTGAACTCATCTGGGAGTTGAGAAAGCCAAGTGAAAGACACCAGCAGAAACCAAGAGGGTTCACTTTCACCCACAGGACCCTGGCACCAACCCTGTGACAGACCACTGGGAAAGGGAAACTGGATTCAAACCCCAAGTGTTATTTGGGTTCCTTTGGACACAGAAGGCCCCAGATCAATCTCCGTGCTCATGACAATCAGTTGTAGTAACAGATCATGACAGCAGAACTGCACTGGGAAGCAAAGCTTGGCCACAAGCCCACACTGTCTGCTTTGCTCTGGTCACCAATTTTCCCTAAATCCCTGCAGGATAAGGAAGAGGAGGAAAATGCAGCAGAGGAAACAGATGTCGAGGCAGCAGCTGCTTTCCAATGGCAGGTGTGGAGGAGCCACCACTCAGTTCTGGAGACACTCAAGCACTGGGTACTTCCCAGCCAGGGGAAAGGGAATGCAGCTTCCTTTAGGATGGAAGAATCAGAAGGAAATTGTAGCAAGGAAAGAGTGAGACAGTTTAAGGTAATCACTATGTGATAAAAACCATTTGTGTCAGACAGGCAGACAAAAAGGGAAAAAAACCTACTTTGAGCTAATTATCTTTTACTGCTACTGTTGCTGCCGCTGACTAGAGCATAAAACATTTATATTATAATTAACTGTATCTCCTGACATACTTCAATGAGTCTCTTAGCAACAAAAAGTAGCAATTCACTGTCACAGCTGAATGTGAAAGCACATCAACTAATTAATTTCCAAAAATACCAAGTTCCTTTTTGGGTCTATCAGTGTGCCTTAAAAATCTAAGAGTATGCACAGAACCAGGCTGCAAAACCACTTTATGAATAAAATAGATCCTCATTTGTCCTCTTTGTCATGTAGGCCCTGTCATTCTCACCTGTCATCACTGCTCTGCTCATCGTGCAGGAGACGCTCCTTGTTCAAGCCAATTTTTTCAAGCTCATGTGCCAGTTTTTCTAGATCGTTGTTCATCTGCTGAGTCTTCAATTTCTCATTCACCAAGTCCTTGCACAGAAAAAAATACAGTGTATTTTCAGTGAAATAAACTAACGTAGTCTCAGTTCTAGGAGTGCCGAGACAAGGATGTTTTATCACTACATGACTACAATAATTCAACTTTAAGTCTCCTTCAAGTTGTCAGCTTTCAGCTGTATCAGACATTACACTGCAACTAGAACATGATTTCCCTGTGCTCTCTCCCTTTAAAATTTCTTTTAGAATTTCCCTTTAAATTTGGTCTAGAACATGACAGTGAAGGTGAAACATTCCAGCAATATGATATTCTCCCTTTCCATGACTATGATTATAGAAATTTTGGTTGTCTAATGCATAAAGGTGTTAACAGTACACAGATTAATGCAGAAAAAAACCCCAAATCAGAAACTCCGATATAATTTCTGTACATTATAAACCGATTATGATGGGAATGGAAACTCCTCTGTATTTACCTCTCTCAAAGTGACCAGGGTTTTCTTATCAATGGTAGCTCTTTTCACCAGTTCCTTGTTTTCCTTTTCCAGTTCTTTCAGGCGCAAAGACGACTCTTTATATACAACGATTTCTTTAAATAGAGATTTATTTTCCCTTTCCAGATTACTGATTTTGATGTTATTTTCTTCTAAGGTACTATCTTTAATTTCTGCTTGCTGTCGAAGCCTTTTATTTTCCTTTTCCAGGTGCTTCTTATCCTTTTCCAGTTGAGAAGTCTCTTGTTCTAACAACTTATTCTCCTTTTCCAACTGCTCCAGGCGCTTACTAGAGATTTTTAACTCTTCCAAGTTCTTTTGCAGGGTCTGATTTTCAGTCTCTAAATCGTGTAATTCACTCTCTAATTGCTGAATCTTCTTACTGCTGTTTTCCAGGGCCTTCTGTAGCCTTTGGTTTTCTGTGTCCAGGCCTTGGTAACTGACTTCCAAGCGTTCAGTCTTCTTAAAAGAGGCTTTCATCAGTTCAAGGCTTTTTTTGAGCTGCTCCTTTTCACTCTCTAGCTCCTTATTTTCTAATTGTAACTGTGCCACTTTAATGCTTGTACACTTCAAAGATTCAATTGTCCTCCGTAACTCTAAATTTTCTTCATCGAGTTGGGAATTCTCCTTTTCTAATGATTCTAATTGAAAAGTGAGGTTTTTCAGGCTATCCAAGGTTTTTTTCAGCTTTCTGTTTTCCATCTCCAGGTCAGAGTTCTCTTGTTCTAAGGCCTCGATCTTCTCACAAGTGATTTTTAGGTTGGTGATTTTCTTCTGTAGTAACTCATTTTCCTTCTCCAGACGATGCAGCTCGTTCTCTAATTCTTCTGCCCTCTCCCCTTTCTCTTTGTAGTTTTCCAGTTCTTTCCTGACTTGTTTTTTTTCAAATTCAATCTTATTTAACTTACTGCTGGTCTCTTTGATAGACTCATGGAGAATTTTATTTTCCTTTTCAATTTCTTTCATTCTCGCCTCAGCACTGATTTGCGAGCGCTGCCTTAGAGAAGCCACAGTTTGATTCAAGTGTTCATTTTCTTGTTCTAAGAGTTTAATCTAATTTGGGTAGAAAAACAGTAAAGTGATAAACAAGATGCTAGCAAGGAATTGCTTCCATATATAAACTAAAAGATACTCATCATATTTACCTTTTATTTTAAGTTAAAGAGAATCTCATACTCTGCTAATATTTATGTGAAGAATTACAAATATTATTTCAAGATCGACAACAAAGTAGATCTTCAAACTCTTCCTCTTGAATATTAATACATAAACGTAAACCCAAAACTAAGAAAGCACAAATCAAAGGAAAGCTTTATCTATTTCCTAGCAAATTTAATTTTCATTTGTATTTACCCATATTTAGATCGTGTTCTCTTACACTCTATGATTTCCAAAGCAGTGTGTCCATGAAGAACAGGACTGCAGCAAGTTCTAAACCAAACCTGATATGGAGGGAGGTGTGAGAGCCACAAAAATCACTTTATTTCATTTGGAAAAAGTAGAGGTGATGGGTGGGAGATGAGGGAATCCTGATCACATTCAACAACAATTTGAGAAGAAACACACCAAAGTTACACCGATTTTTGAGTTAAAAAGAACCTTTGAAAATTTTGTTCCAAACCAGCTTCAGAAAAAGTAAATAGTATTGGAATTATTTTCCCAGGAAACATTTTCACAGGTCTACCTCAAGGATAATGGCAGAACTTACACCTTAATTTCTAGTATTTCTTGACTTTTTAGGTTGCTCCAAATCATTTGGAATTATCTGGGCATGTAACACCAGACAGCAAAATCCAGTAAAACTGTTTGGATCAATATTTTATTGTACACTAATAACCCAGTGTAAGGGATGTTTCAACAATAAACTGTTTGGGAGAAAAGCAAAAGTGCTGCTTGCAGTGAAAAACAGACTGAGAAAATTACAGGCTGTTCTTCCATGGTGAAAACTGAATGGAACTACTAATTACAGATCCACAGATCTGCTCCCAGCAATGCCAAACTGCTCAGGAATATTCACCAGAAACTCATTAACAGGTGCCTAAAACCACAACTCTGGAGCACTTGGCATGGCACTGCATTACTGTACATTAATTCTGCTTCTATAATCCCAATTCCACAAAAAATCCTGATAAATGCCTCCAGGGTTTTGGATGAGATCAACTGAACCTCCTACAGTCAACTCCACTAAGTGTCAGTAGAGGATTTTAGAAGAGATATGGAAGACGTTGTTGACCCATCAGCCCTTAAGTGAACTATTTTTAAGCAAAAATAATCCCACTGAAATATCAGTCCTTAAACAAGATATATATCTTTAAATGAAAGTAAACCTTCCATGCCAAGCTTTTTTTTTCACCTCCCTTTTTTCTTCCTTCTGGAATTACATTTACTGATTAAACAGGACCTTTAAAAATACTCATCATTTTTTGAAATATAATATTCTGCATTTTAAAATACTGTACTTTAAATTAAACTAAATGGCCATGACATCAGGAGATATAAATAGAATTTATAAAAGCTAACAGCAGTTCCAACTCTGAAGGACTCAATTCCTACATCTGGGACTTCCAGAAGCTTCCAAAACTCTTTTTCCTGGTGGCTGCTCTGCAGACACCTCAGAAGGTGCCAGTATCCATGGCATAGGTACGTGTTTTACAAAGATTCATATGCCAGGTTTTGGCAGCCACAAATAAATCTAGGTGGTCACAGCAGGAAACCATACCAGAGCAGGGCAGAATTATGGAGCTGGACCCGAGGCTGCTGGAATTCCCATCAATACTCCAACATTACTCCACGCACTGCCAGCTGCCTGGGACCTGTTCTCCTCCTCTCAGAGTTGTCTGGCCTCCCTCCAAAGTTCCACATTTTCTCTTCTGGCTGAGCTACACCCTCCAAGCAACTCCAGCAGATGCCCACAGAAACCGTGGGACCATTAAAAACACCATGAAGCTCTAAACCCACCAGGAAAGCCCCAGCCAGAAATGAGTCACGTCTCTCACTGGCTGCAGCTCTCAAAAAGCTGTTTTCCTGCAGGAACCTCCTTTTGCCAAATCCACTACATTTACAATCCCTTTACATCTGTAAAATCCTACAAAAGGAGACCAGCAGAGCACAAAGCAGCATTAAAACTTTCGGTCCTGCTACTTACTTGTCGCTCTGAGTTCTCTCGAAGTCCTTCAAGTGTATTTTCAAGCTGTGCTTTTTCTTTCATCAAATCTTTACTCTGATTTTGACTGTTCTGAAGACTTTGTTTCTCTTGGCCAATTTCATTCTCCAGCTCTTCAAGCTGGGAAGGGAAACAGAAGTTTTAAAATGTACTTACAAATGACAGTCTTAGGCTGGGTTGAAGGCACCCTTATAGAAATGAATAAAGAAGCTTAAGGGAAAGAATTAAACACAATTTCCTAATCTTTAATCGAAGCAATAATTTCTTCTGGGAATACATTTACTCCTGCCAGAATTTTCTCCCTGGCTCAGAACACTGTATCTGTAAAGTACTTTAGCATAAAAAAAAGGGTCAGATTTTCTCAGGCTCTGGATATTTCCTCAAGCATCTTTTTTTTTCCTGTTAAAGTTCCATTTTAATGAGATTTATACTGCAACTCCAAGACCCTTTTAACTTAGGAAGGTTGAATGCTGTTAGATTTTACTATTTCAAGAGATAATAAAGATGATTCCTTGGGAATTAAATATATGGGTTTGTTTTGTCAAGTGTTTCCAATTTGCAGAGAGCAAAACTATTAAAAATTTAAAATACACAAGCACGATTTCTCTGTCACATTTAAGTGGTAACAAGTTGACCTGAATGATGTTTGTGTATTTCTTACACCTATTCCTTTCTTTTGTACCTCCCAACTTTCTTTTGGGCACGGCACAGAGGCTGCTCCAAAAAACACCAGCTTCTTAGGAATCAGAAAACTTATGGAAGCATGGAATACAGTAGGGATTTCTTCAATTTTCTTTTTTAAATGATCTCTTACCCACTCTAAGAATAGTCTTTCACCTGAAATAGCTGTTGAAGTCAAAGCTATTT
Organism: Dicaeum eximium; assembly: GCA_013396995.1. Taxonomy (NCBI): domain Eukaryota; kingdom Metazoa; phylum Chordata; class Aves; order Passeriformes; family Dicaeidae; genus Dicaeum; species Dicaeum eximium. The sequence continues at coordinate 6,634 of VWZP01004478.1, forward strand.
CAGGAACTTTAGACATTTTCACTCCACTGTAATTAGTCCCAGGTTTTGGGTTTTTTTGTTTGGTTTGGTTTTGTTTTTGTTCTCTATAAATACCACTGACTAAATTATTCTATTTGATACACATAATTTGAGGAGCAAAGTATGGTAGCTCAGCACAGTTAAACCCGACAAACTCCCCTCTTGAGCTGTTTATCAATTGCTTGACCCACCTTCTCCTTTCCTCAGCTAAAATGAGGGCACAGGACCAAGGTTTCAGCTCAGACTCATCACTCACTCTTCACCTCTGCACACACACTTTCTTCTGCTTCATAACTACAAAATTAATGCTCTCCAGTATTCTAAACTACTTTCATTAATCATCATATGCCCAATATAATATTATTTTTTCTCCTCACTGATCTAAGACCTTTCTGAATAAACTGGTCATACTCTCACATAATAAAAAAGAGAAAAACCTCTTGGAGGTGGTTTTGTTTTTTACCATAAATTTACAAACACTATAACTCGACTTAGACCCTTCTAATGCCTTACTCAAAATAACAGCAATTCATAAAACCACCCTTTAGGAAGAAAATCGCAAAGAACATTAGGCACCTCTCACACAATCCAAGCTCATCCTAACTTTTACCTTCTTACTAAGTCTTTGGTTTTCTTTTTCCATTTTTAGAATCCTTGAACTGCTGCCTTCCACAGAGCCCACTGCACTTTGCAGCTCTTCCACTGTCTTCAGCAAACTTTGGTTTTCCATTTCCAGTTTCAGTAACCTGCTGGACGTCAGCTCATTCACCTCATGGCCCAGTGATTTCTGTGGCACTGCAAGAGAATAACACTATTATTAAAATAAAAGGTGACTTATTAGCCAGAGTTCTTGGGATTCTGCATTTTTAAACTTAGTGTATTTAACAGCCTTAGAAGGTCCTTCCACTACCTTCTTGGTGACAAAAACTGATTAGGATTAGAAATATTAGAAATATTAGAAATTAAAGTATGTTCTACTCTCCTAATGTTCCTAATCACAACACAGATTTGTTTCCCACAACTCAGGATGTATCTCCAAATTCCACAAGTGCTTTGCACAGAATCCAGTTTGTATCCAAGTAGGTTATACTGGAAGAATCAAAATTTTTACCACAGCTCTTCTCCTTAACTTGGAGAACAGCAAAGCAAGAAGATTCATGATCTGTGCTGCAGAGTACAGAAATCTAAATGACAAAATAATGTAATTTCAAGGTACTTATGGGGTTTACACCACTATTTAACTGAACAAGAATAGGCTTCTCATGTAGGCTGTATCTCCATGGATACATCGGAATCAGCATTTCTCCAGAGGACAACACACCCTGTACTTCAGAAATAAGGACATTTGATTTCCTAATGCTACCCAGCCTCTTAGATTTCAATTCCAATCACGTTGCAAGTATTAACTATGTTTACCTTCAGAAAGTTCAGTAGTCCTGTTTATCTGCTCCAGCTCCCAGCCAAGATGCAAAGACTCATCCATACTTTGTTTCTGAGCCATTTCTAGGGTCATATTTTCCTCCATGAGCTCCTCAATCTTCTTTCTGTCCATGTCACGCTCCTTTAAAATTATTTCAGGTTAAAAGAAAAGGTTCAAGGTTAAAAGAAAAGTCTCAATACCTGCGAAGTATTTTATTATCTATATTCTCTTGGTATCTATATTCTATTACCTTTATTATGTTGTCACAGGGAAAGGCAAAGTGTTTTTTCTGATCTGCCTAGACAGTGAGATGGGGAGGAACTGGAAAAAGTTGGAAGAACTTTGAAGGGGACAGAAAAAGAAGATTACAAAGAACCTCTTCTCCTCATAACCTAGAGCAATCACTCCCTACTCTTCCAAAGTTTACTTCTCTCTGAATATTAGGAAGCATGGGATGTGCATAGTATGTGCATAAAGTGCACAGGGCAAGCATAATATTTAAGTGAAAATTGACTGACATCAAAAAAACCAATTCTATTGCTCTAGAATCTCTGCATTTATCATCACATTCCTTCTCTTCCCTGCTATTTTGAAGGCTTTTAATAAAAAGGGAAACTAAATTCAGTGTGTATCAGTTGCCTTTGCCACCCTCCCCTCACACTCACCATCTCCATATCATGCAATTTAGCTTTTAGTTGTAAATTCTCTTTTTCTAACTCATGCAGTTTATCCGAACGGGCTCGAGTCCCCTCTAATTGATCTTCCAACATTGTCTTGGTTTCTAGCAACACCTGATTGTCTTCCTTTAACTCCTGCAAAAATGGAACAACAACAAATAAATCTCAAACCTGAAGTATTTCCCTGCTTGTACAAACTTTGATACACCAGTTTCAGAAACATAAACTAAAATTGGGAGCTGTGACAGACTTTTAATAAAAAAACACATTTACAGCAATTCCAATAAATGCAATTTATGAATTTATGTGAAAATAAAATTTGACATAAATTAAATGAAATACTCCCATAGCCATTAAGAACAAATAACGTGCTGATAATTATAATCAAACCATCAGAATCTCTTGATTTGGGCTGTGATCTGGAAGAAGTACTGCATGTACAGCCCAAAATTAGGCTTTTAGGCCACTGGGCCCAAAGTCAGGCCATGATGTTGAAAATGCAACCACAGTCTTAAAATACAACCAGCCACTCTCAAAGGGCCTGAACAACTTTAATTTTGGTACGTAGAGGATTTTTTAATAGCATCTGATGGAAGTAATGTGTAAAATACATAATTGGCAATTTTCCTCATGATATAAAGACAAAACTTTTCAAACTTCAGCACAGAGTCAGCTGAGAAAAAGACCACATCCTCCATATTCCTCCCTACACAAATATTAAGTTAACTCTTAATTATTATGAAGCAAACCCAATGAATTAATGTCTATCTGTATTGAAGAATGCTTGAAATATCCGACAGTTTACAACCTATGCAAACACACAAACAATTTTTAGAGATTTATTAGTTTAAACATTCTACGTTTAAACATTCTATGAAAATGAAACTTCCACTGTTGTCAAATCCTGTACACTAATCTGTTTTCCTTCACTAATTTTTACACCATAGGGTACTTGCCCATCAAATTTGGCATTTACAGACAGAATGATGGCCTGATAAATTCCTGCATGTTGATTTGTCTCCCAAATTACTAATTCATGCCAGAACTCTAACTTCCCCTTGCCTGGTGTTGGTACATCTTTTTTTAGTATATTTTATGCCATTGTCCTGTACCCATTTATGTGAATAGCCTTCCTTTCCTCAACACTTAACTTAGAAAATTGCTTTCCCTTAGGAGATCTACAGGAGGAGAAAGGAATTATTATATTTATAGCATTTTTTAAATTAATTCCTCTGTGGGTTTCTCAATCCATCCTTCACAGAGGCCCCCACTGGCCTTGCTAGCTCAGAGCTCTGGTAAGCACTGCTGACTTCCATGCCATTATACAAGGAAACAACTTGTATACAAAAAACTAGAATGCCTGACTCCCAAAAACCTGACTGCCATATCCGAGAGCAAGAAGCTGCAACCCTTTCTCAAATCCCAATGCTTTAATCTCCAAATACACTTTGAAGAAGCCCCAGCCAAAAGAAGAATGGTGGTTCTGGGTGATTTTTTTCCCTGGATTTATTTACCTCCACCCTGGCTTTGTAGAACTCAATGTCATGGAGCCTCTCTTTGTAGCGACTGACTTCACTCTCCAGCTTGTCTACACGGATCGCCTTCTCCCGGAGCGCGTCCAGCTCATCCCTGTACACCCTGGCAGAGCGGGCATCCGACAGCAGGTTCATGTTCTGGGACAGAGGGAGACACAGGAATACACGTAGGACTGGACAGAACATGTGAAGGATAACACAGCTGCTTCATTGCTTAAGTTAAGGGAATGCAGAGAGGTTTCATTAATTCTGAGAAATACAAAGAAAAAATCAAATATATTGTAGAGGATTGTGGATGATTGTATTTCCAAGGAAACTGCACTGGCCTTTTTCAAGAACTCACTATAATTATATATATTATATATTTATATATGTATTTAGGGTTTTTCCCCTCATTATTACCATAGAAAGTATAGAGAAAAACCAGGTAAAATTAGAGCACTTTCATTTTAAGAAGATCCTTTCAGAGGATGCACTGGTGACAAATTGCTTGAATGAAGAAACAAAAAAACTAGAGAGGAAATACTAACCTAAATCAGGGAATCTAGGGAAAAAATTTTTCCATCATAATATACCAAATAACGGAATAAAATACACAACACCAGGTTCAGAGTGCAAAATAAAAAAATAAACATGAAAATATATTCAATGTCAGAAAAAGAGTGGTGAATTGTTCTGGTGATGGCAACTTTTCTTAAAATAGTAAAATTATCAAACCCACACCTCTTGCTGAAGTCTCTTCAGTTCAGCTTCCATCTGTTCCAGTTCTTGTTTACAGTCAAGCAGCTGCTCAGTCTTTTCCTCACTTGAAGAAAACACAAACCAGTTAAATATGGCCATAAAACCTGCTAATGATCACCAGGTTTGAGAACAAAATGCTCAGATTTATGAGGCTTCCACCTTTAACCCATAATTTCAGGGACATCAAATTTAAGGTTGCCATTATGACTTTTTTTTTTGTTTTAGTCTTTATCTAATATTTTAACTGTTGTTAGACATCTCATAGTGCTTTGAATTGTTGTTTCCTACTCACATAGGGCAGAAAACAGGCTATAATAAGGGAATTTTTGCAATAAGGGATTTTTTTGTACAAAAACCACAGATATTACACATGAATGTATACCAGGAGATCCACATCCAAAAGTCAACTCGGAATAATTTCAAATTACACATTCAAAAGGTCCAAATTCTTTCCAGGAGAGCCAGACACTGACCCCTAGTCACAATCAAGGAAAGCAAATTTTTAAAGCACTTTTATAGTTCTGTAATTTTTCCTTTTCTTGCAGAGAAGAATTAAGGGTTTTAGGTGTCATTACGCAATTGAAGTGGATATTGCTTAGTAAGCTCAGTAATTTCATGAAACACACAATGAATTTTAATTTTATGGAAACAACACAGTGCCTGCTTTAGTCTACTCAGAAACCTGTGATAAAAACATAGAATGCTACAATTCTTACAGGACTAATTTTTAACTTCCAACTCATTTCCCAATCCTTAAAAAATGAGCTTGTTAAACCATGACTAAGTGCAAAGGAAATATTTAACTCTCTCACAGACAAAGAACACCTGATGTTCAAAATTCAACCGCACCTCAGAACAAACAGTATTTGCTGTTGAAAACCTGCCAATATTGAATATTCTTGAAAGATATATATATATATATTTTCAAATGCATTACTATATTATTCGACATTCTGGAATACAAGTAAGAAACAAAATTACAAAAGCCGGAAGTAAGAAAATTTAATGGATTGAGATGTATAATACTATCTCAAAGTCATCACACCAACAAAAAATAGGTATGTTTTAAACAAAACTAGTGCAATTGTTTTAAAAATGAGCCAATTTCACCATGAATGATCTTTTTGGAAAAGGATTGTTTGGAAAAGATCACTGAGCCTACAAGCACAGGAGGCTCAGCTCTGCACAGCTCAGTGCAATATCCCTGTCACAGCTTTCCCTCTCCAGAGGTGCTCAGAAACCAGGCACAAACACAAATTTATTCCTGATTTCTGTAACTTTTCCATTAGCATCCATATTCCTGTTAGTGTTCTACATGGGAACACAAAGAACTCAACACTCAGAAAATGGTGTGCAATTTCCATCTTTGGAGTTTCTGTATTCTCTGGTTTGCATCCAACTGAAAAATAACATCTTTACAGACTTTTATAGGAAATTACATCAACCACACTACATATTAAACCAGGTATGAAGGTTCACTGCCAAAACCAGATTATAAATAAATTTTATGCTGAGTATTTTCAAGTCTGGAATTAATGTAATTTAAAATTTATCAAATAGATGCAGCATTTAACATTAAATGCTGCAGACAGAAGTTAATTCACCCAAGTCTGGTATTTTAAGATACTGCTACATGTAAAGGGAAATTATTTACCAACTGAATTCAAATACCAGTGCAAAATGTGGACTGTTCTGAGCCATCAGTGTTGCCCTAATTGCACACTTCAGCTACAGACTGGAGAGGATTGGACTAAATTATACAGAACATACCAGTGTTCACTGTTTAGGCTATCTATTAACTGTCAATCAAACTAATAACAGCAATTTTTTCACTAATTTTCTTGGTGCAGCTGTTTATAGAATATCCTGGGCGGGCTCATTGCAGGAGACACATAATAATACAAGAGCCCCATCTTTTGTCCTCTGTTCCTCATGAAGACCATGCTGTAGTGGGGGAAGGGGTTCCTCGGAGTAAATCAACAAGACCCTTAATCCAGCCAGCTTGAAATAATCTGATCAACAAGCTCTGGGAATTGTGATTTATGGTAACTTCAGCTTGTGATTTAGTTTACCTGTCTCCTCTCTCCACTGCTGAATTAAAAAAAAAATCTTTATTTATGCTGTTTCTACACATATTAAATCTCTGTAGAATTTTTATATTCAGAATACACACAGAGAATACATTTTAATTCAGAATACACACACACTTCACTCTGCTAAAACAACTGACACATTGCTACAGGGAGAAGCAGATTCTCCATAAGTCTGTTATTGCTCTTCTCTTTAAATAACTATTCACTCTGCTCAGATTTGCTCCTTGACTATGAAGACAAAGTGCCCACAGAAACCTACAGAATCAAGAGCAGATTTCAGGAGCAAGTAAGTGTTGTGCAGACAAGAAATCTTTTAAACAGGAACAAAGAGGTGTGGGGACAGGAAAGCATTCTAATGGAAATTTTTTGTCCTATCTGCAAAAATTTTAAACCATGAATTAACCATAGGTGAGTATTTCTTGTTTGAAAGTGGTCACCTGATCATACTGCTGAAAAGGAATCCCTCCTGAATCATCTCCTTTTAATGATCACCTGGTTTGAGAACAAAATGCAGAGATTTGCGAAACTTCCACCTTTAATCCATGATTTCAGGGACATCAGAGAATAAAATTTAGGTCAAAACATCATTATGAATACAAACAGAGACAAACACAGATGAAACATTGTATTTGTCCTATGGGTCCACAAATCTTTTATTATAAAAATACCCCTCCTGTGGAGCCATAACTAAAAAAAACCCTTTGAAAGGATGAAGAATTGGTCTGAAGAGGACTAGAAGGGTGCCAAGGCAGCATTTGGAAAGGATTTGAATGTGAATTGGTACTCACAGCTCCTGCCTAAGCCTCCTGATCTTGGCCTTGGCATCAGCGAGCTCCACGCTCAGGTGCTGTCGGCTCTCAGTGCGCTTCATGCCAGGGGAGCCACACGGAGACTGCGCCGCTGATGCGTGCGGCAGGAAACGGAGACAGTCCCGCTCCTCCGACAGCTCGATGATGGTCTGAGGAGTCAGAGCACAGGCAAAAGTCCAGAGTGGCACTCACAGAGCCATCTCTGTGTGTGTCATTCATATCAAACACTGCAATGGCACAAGAACGATGGAAAGGTTTTGGCCATTGAAGAAGTCAAAAGCTCTACCTGCACCTCTATGCCTAAAGCAAAGAGCCACAGCTTTTGAACAGGATCTTCTACTGTATTAAATTTTATTTTTCACTTTGGACTTTTAGCCCACAAAATGACCAGTGCTCAGAATAGACTGGGTAATAAGTGTGAATTCCTTGAAAACCATAACCTCTTGTAAATAAAGATAAACGTGTATCTCTAAACAAAGTCATGTTCTTCAGTGAGCAGCAGCATCCTTGACAACTGAATAAAGCATCAGATCTATGGGAATATTCATATTTCCCCTTATAAATAAAGGTGTTAGCCAAATATGAACATCTCTCATAGTTCGAAGTATTCTTCCTTTGCTTTGCACAAAGGCATCACCCCATCCTCTACCCTCTGTTTTATTCCCATCAAGGCTGTGATCTGGAAAAACTGTCAAAGGAATATCTGGAATAATTGCAACATTGACATGTCCACTCTACTGAGGGGCAAATCTGGGACTACCGAGATGATTCACAACTCGTAATTTTTATTAAATACAGTTATGTTTCTTGAGTCTAACATGGTACAACTACTGTACCTAATGACAAGCCTGCAAGATTTCCTCTCCTGGTATGGATTCTGCTTTATCCCCCTCAAACCCGGACAACAGGACACGGGAATAGAACAGCAGCTTTCAGTGACTTGCTTGCAAATTGATGAGTTATTGATTCCTGGTAAATGCAGCTGGTACAGCTTTGGATTCTCTGTTTTCAGCTACTGACGAATGTTGGAGTTGTTTCCCACTCTGGCTACGTGGAAAAGATTGCCTATTATCTTTTCTACTTTATTCCTACTTTATCTTTCCTATATTATTTAACAAATATCCACAGAGGAACTCCCTGAAACTGGCAGTCAGGAATCCTTGCTTTAACATGTCAGCAGAAAATTAAACTGTTAGTTAGAAAAATCCTGAGCTGCATTATCTCAAAAAAAAAAAGAGTTCTTGTATTTCTCTTAAGCACCAACCCACATCCATACCTCTGAGTGCGCATCTCTTTCATCTATAAGTCTTTTTAAATGCAATGCCATATTTTTCAGGAGAGGCTCAACATACTCTTGTGTCAGCACAATGACATCCATCCACTGCAGGTCAAACACATTTTCCTGATTATGAGTTACCTACATGGGGTGAAATGAAAGAGAAAAAACATCCTCTTAAAATTTTAAGAGTAGAAAGGGAGCACAAAGAAAATAAAGCTGCAACTCCACAGGTTAAATTCTCTGGACAACGTATGAAGAAACATTTAAAATATATTTAATTGTATGTAAAGGAAGAGATTTTTGTCTACCTGGAAGCAACACTTTGTCCTTGAAGCAACACTTTGTCCTTCTGGCAAGGTGACAATAACATTATAAATTACCTACCACATACATTTGATTGGAATTATATTTTATAAAGAAATCTGCATATAATGATTTCACTAAACTAAACTTGCTGTATGTAACTAAGAAATCCTTGAAGAAACACGCTTTCTGGTGCTGCTCTAAAAATATAACCCAAAAAAGCTCAATCACTAAATCTTTTTGTGAATCAAGTGAAAAAATAAAGCCTTTTTTGCTTACTACAACCACTCAATATGCAAATTACATATGTGATTTACTTGCCATTGAACACATGCAACCCCCCTTCCTGCAATAAAATATTCCACCTCAAAAAACGCCCAAAATTAAGAGCAAAACCCCCCCAAAATACCTCCTGAATATGGGCTGCAACAGCTGCTCTGGTATCAAAATCCAGACTTTGGATTCTTTCAATAAATTCTTCTTTTTTCTGACACTAAAAATAGAGAATCTATTTTATGAACATTTACATGTATAATTGCAAGCATTTTAATTCCTCTTTTGTATTTCTTAAGAGCTAAAACTTATAAAGCTGACATTGCAATGGCCATGTGACTAAATTATTATCCAGTAATTCTGGTGACCAGTAAATCTGTGGTTTATGCCACATTACAGTAATTATAACTTTCAACGCTAATTCAATGATACATGGAAAAACAAGTTGAACGGGACAAGAAAGAGGTTTCTTAAAATTGCTACTTATTCAAATTCTGTGATAGTTTATTAAATACATGAAATAGTGCAGTGAATTTATTTTCAGTGCTTTACCATTTCCTTCCTTTCTTTATAATATCAGGTAAATTAACACTATTGAAATTAATAACCCATTATGGTGTTGGAGGTATTTGTGCAATAACAGGTGTAGAGTTGTAGCCATTTAATTAAAAATCAGAATATTCCAATTTTTCAAGGAATGCAATTGTACCACCAAAGGAAGAAGTTTTATACCACCCCAAGTATTAAAATAGTAAGAAAAGAGATCAGTAACTCCAAAGTTTCATAGAGACAAACATAATTAAACTCACCTGAACTGCACAACCAAGCAAAAGCAGGAGGAGCTTTTTTACTTCTTCAGTACCTAGCTCTAAGAAGAAAACAAGAAAAAATGGTAACTGTAAAATTGGAATTAGAGATTTTTTCCCCTATACCTCAGAAAACACGAAGTTTTCTCTTCATTTTTCTCTTCATTATTTCTCTTCATTATTTCCATATCATTTATGTTAATCTAGTTTAGAAAACACCCAGATGAGCTTTCAGCTCAGTCCTTTTTGCCATTTAACTGCCAATTTCCAGAGTTACCAAACACCTTAACAGCTGTAACAATTTCAAATGGAAAAAAAAAATCCAGCCCTTCAAAAAGCAAAACTTCAGAGTGACATTTTTAGAAGTGCTTTGGAGACCTACAATCAAGTTTTCAACGGTAATCTCAGGTATCTCAAGACAGTGACAAAAGTGCTTAAATTATCTGCCACTCCCTAGTTTTAGTAAGAGTTTCGGTAACAGGTTAATTTAAATTCCTTATAAAGCTGTATTAGATATTCATTGGCACATCCAAAAAATCAATACATATTTCCAAATCTGGCCTTAAGCATCTTAATCTCCTAAAGAAGCTTAAAGAACGCTGTTCACAGATTAATAAAAATGTTTCTTACTTTTTATGTTCACAATGTCCTCATCTTGCTACCAAATATAGAAATATCTTCTATATCTAAAACATAAATGCCACGAAGCAAATGCTTCAAGGATGACAATATAGTTTAGGCATTGACTCAAGCTGCTGCTTTTGGAGGGAGCTACATAATGTATATAATCCAAATGAACATGGAATATTGCAATTTTTCAAGAGGTTTCTCAGGTAGATGAATACATTACAAAAAGCACGGACTCAAATGGGAGATTTTTCATCATTTACTCAGACTTCTTGTATCCCAAAGGCTTGAGCTGTGAAGTCTTTTATTGAGAAATAGAAAAACCATCAAGGAAAGTGTTTCACCAGAAGCTGCTTCAGCTGAAGAAGGGCAATTCCACCTGGCTGTCTCCCTTATCAATAAAGTTAACAAGAGTACTGCAACAGGAGTAATCCATGCCAACAGCTCATAGCCTACACTCACTTATCCCAGTAAATTAATCACACTTTTTAAATTTTTAAGCAACCCCTGAGCTCCTCTTCACTCTTCACCTCCTGACTGCCTTTCAAATGCCTGCCTGAATATTGATTCCTTGTCCCTCCCCCACGTCCCCTGAAGTAACTGGGCAAAATACTGACCATCTCAGCTTCCCTCATCTTTTGTTTTTCTTCCTTTTCCTCTATCAGAAACACAGAAATAGACGATTCACTTCTGCACCCTTCAACCTGCTGCTGAACTTTGTCCCTACCCTGTGCCACTGTTTGATCTTCCCTGTGCTCTCCCTTATCCCAGACTTTCACACCCTCTGCAGGCTTCCATCCTCCCCTGCCTTGCTCCCTCAGGAATATGAACTTGCTTTCATCTTTCCCCTTCCCCTTTGCCTCATCATAATCCCTTTGTAATTTAATTTAACATTTACAGTCATAGGCTGTAGCTCTCCTCCAATTTTCTCCTCCAACTGCCTTCTTGCCAATCAACTCAGGAAATATTTCCTGATAAAATCCCTGCTGACCTGTTTTACCAAACCTCAACTCCATCCTCCTTGCATTTTCCTCCATGAGTCAACTGCCTCTGGTATCTGCTCCTGCCATCTGCCATTTGGCATCGTCTGGGATTACTCTACTAATCATTCCTAAAGTGCAAAGGGGAAAAACTGAGAGACATCCCCATGAAAAATCACACCTTTAGCCTAAGTTTTAGTGGACCAGAACAAAGTCTTTATCGGGGAATTGACTTTTACTCTGGGGCTTGCCTTGATACAACCAGGTTTACACAACAAGTGTCTCCAGAGGTCACTGACGTTTCATTTCCACGCACCTGCCCCAAAAAAGCTTAAACATACACGTGGGGATGAGATCCTTTTCCAAGCTGACACAGCAAGATCACTCCTAACTTTCAAAGGAGAAAGGTTCTGGACGGAACCCAAAAGAACAGGTCTGTATTCTAGTTCAGACCAAACTCTGTGATTGAACTCCAGCCAGGAGCTGAAAACACTTTCAAGTATGTTGTTCAAGCATAACAGTTTTTTTTTAATGTAAGGGCTACACTACAGCAAAGTCCAATCTAACAAAATCCCCACAGAAGAGCAAAGCACACACCAGCAGAGCTACCAAACCACAGATCCCAAAACACAAAAGATACCTCCTTCAAAATGACCAAACCATAAAATTGAATGTATACAACTGAATGAAGTAATATCTCTGTGGGGTTTGATAGAGCATTTTCAATAAAATGTCATCTTATACTACACAATATTGTTAAGACATTTTCTCTCAGTATCTTGAATAGAATAAAAAATGTCACTACAAAACAATACAATGAGCTGAGGTTTTTAAAATCTGTTTTTCCAGTAAATCTAGTTTCTAGGCAAATCCATGGAGTTTTTCAAAAACCTTAAGAAAGTCTGGAATCAAAATTATAAAAGCACAATGCATTCTGTTCTTTTGGAAAGGAAGAGACCACATTCACACTTCTTGGTGCATATGACATCAGCTGCACATATAAAAACTGAAAAAGCTGTGACCTCAGAAGCAAAAGCAGCAATACTCAAAAGCAGAAAGTAAAACCCAAAAGAATTAGAGCAAGATACCTACAGAGATGGGATATGTGCAGATGTGATATGGAAAATACCAGTGTTACGAGCCCTGGGATTGGGAAGTGAGGAAACACAGATGGTTCTTCTGGCTCATGAAGAATCCCCTGTACCACAGACACAGAAGCATGGCAGAGAAGACATCCCAAAGAAATAAAAATAGCCAGGAGAAGCTACACAGCCTGTTAGAGCAGTTCCTGACCTCTCTGCTGAGGTGTCAGAATGTCAGGAGGAGAACACTTGGGGCACATTAGACCTAGGTAAATAAATTCTGCCCAATCCATAGTGGCTCCATGCAGGCCAGGTGTGTCTGCTCCGTGCTTCTGGAATTGAGAGCATGGTGCAGAGATTCCCAAGTAGCTGTGGATAGTCAGCTGGCTCCACACAGGCTAATTTTCTTGGTCTGAAAATTGCAATTCTCAGAGCTGGAAGCAGAGAAGGTGGGAGCATGGAGAAGATAGCGTCAGTTCAGGGGAGAAAACAAGAAGGTAATTGCATTATTTTTCAGGTACGGATGCAAGAGAAGCAGGAGAGTTTGGGGAAAGGAGAAACAAGGATCAGGAGCTGGATCAAGTGAAATGCACTGAACTGCCAATTCCCTCAGCAGTGACATAGGTAAAGAAAGTTGAAGGTGCAGTAGCTGGGAGCACATGAAACTTTAACTTTGTGCCATCAGTGGTTCACTGGTTGTTGGGAAATGCACTCAGGCTCAGTATAAATCCTAGTGACAGCCAGGGCTGAGGCTGTGACAGAACACATATTTTTAGAGTGTGGACCCTTTGTGTGGACAAAGAAAATCCTTATTAAATCATTACTCATCATTACTAAATCATTTATTTGATAAAGTATTTAAACAATCTTCTGTTGAAAGGCTCAAGCCTACAGGAACTTTATTTCCAGTGAAAGAATACAAATTATCACACCAGTATATATTTTTATCTTAGTCAAAAATAAACTTACCAGAAAAAGGATTTTTGCCAATTATTAGTACATTCGGCAAAGACATCATGATCAACTGCTGCAAAGTCTCCTATAAAAGTTAATGAAAACATTATTTACATCATCCGTACTGAATGAAAGCAAACATTAAACACCAACAGCCATTAAAGAGAAATGAGTATTAATTAAACAGCTTTAATATTTTTCAGGACTTCATGCATACAATTCATACAATACTTAATTATTTGCATTCTAATTTAAAAAAAAACCAAACAAACAACTTACAAATATGAGTTACTTCTACAGAAGCTTTGTTTTACTGGTTTGTGCAATCATCTCACACAGCAAAATCCTCTCGTGGCAATGAGCTGGCTTAGGGATCTTAAGCCAACAAGACTCCTAGTCTCAGAATGCAGCAAAACCCTTTAAACTTATTCTGTTCATGTTTCCCTGACTAACTTATTGATACATATTTATTGGCTCTATGGTGCATTTCTACTGCAAAAAGTCAATTTCCTTTATTTCATGGTTTCTTTGGCCTCACCAAAAACGTGGATGTGAAAATCCCAGGGGTTTTTGCTGCAGTGACACTGGGCCAGCTGTGAATATAAAGGTACAAACCCCTGTCTGCACAATCACATGGAATTTTAGCTTGGAAGTGCCACACACCAGGCAGTAGCTCTGCCTATCTGTTCCATGGATTCCATCAATGGAGCTCCTATAATGGCTGTAATCAGATCAAATCCCCAGTCTAGACAGAGCCTAATTCTCCTGAAGCAGAATAGTCTTTCTCCTGTTCCCAGATATTTATTCTCAGTAGATGCCATCCTATAGTCAGGCTTTTTGTTTTTTCACAGTGACAGATCCATTACTACATAAAATGTTCCTACTCAAAAGCAACATATTCCAGAAGACCCCAAGGCACACATCAGGTGTCACATTGTAAGCAACAATCTAACACAAGTCCACTTGCTTTAGGTCAAATTGAAAAAAACCCCAATATTTCTTGAAAAACACCAGTAAAAATTATTAGCTACAGTTATACTTGAAAGTTGCCTCCAGTTAATATACAACATCAAAATCGTATCTGAATTGATTAACAGTAGTCTGCAAAATATACACTCCCTCTGGACACGCCTAAGACAAATTATAAGGAGGGAGAAAAGAGCTCTGACCTCCTCAAATATCATGAAATTCAACCAACCGTGACACCTGTGCTTCTCAGACTTTGATAAAGATGATTTTCAAATAAAACATTAAGTGCATCACAGGATGTTTTAAACCAATATAAAATAGATAAAACATTAATTAATTTAATGAGTATCGACAGCTACTATGAAAGAAAATCACGTATTTTTAGAGTTGCTTTTTGTTATTTGCTTTTGTTGTTTTTTTGGGGGGTGGTTTTTTGGTAGTATCTCAAATAATTCCATGATGCTATCATAAAGCTGATCATATGTCAAAGCAGAGTGTGAGCAGCAGTAACCAAAATATGTGTCCTGAATGGACATGATCACCCGTTTCCTTACAACACTTCTGCCTTGCCTCAGAGATGTCTGATACCTTTTATGTCACTTGGTGTTAACCTCAGCACTGGCTTTGCTTGCATGAACTTTTACCGGTCATTAGCATTTATTTTACTGAAGATTTTCACATCCTCAGTCAAATCTGCTGAGAGTCATGGATGCTCACTGGATTAAACCTCTCGAGCCCACCAAAAATTTAGAATCACTTGTCTTGAACTAACTGCTGAGAACAGTTCCATGCCCTTATGCTGCCAAGAAATGTACACACTCAAATTACTGGTTCAGGACCAGAACTGTAATTCCAGAGAATAATGAAGATGATACAGGAACAAAAAAAATTGACTAATCTAACATAACACCTTAATTTTGAATGTTATATTCTACCAGTGCAGGTTTTTTGACAAGTACATCCACAGCACTGATGTGATTTTTCACTAAACTGAGAGAAAGTTTTCCACAGATGTTACAAAACCACATGGAACAAACCAGCATGGACAAGCTCACAATGACAAGTGTTAAGAGTCAGATTAACACGATGCTAAAATTTCCAAATTCCCACATTCATAAGCGCGTGATTCCAACACTCAGTAAAATCCTCTCTCAGTACAGTGAATGCTCTCCTGTCCCTTCCCCTGGGATCCCAGGCATCCCCAGGGAACGCCCTCAGGCACAGTGCCCGATCACTCAACTTTCAAGAGCACTCCCGCGTGAGGCTCCTGCCTCACTGCAGGCTAAGTGAGGCCTCTCAGTTTGATTCCAAGGCATTCATCAAGCCCCAGCTTTCCCGCCTTGGGGAATATCACAGGTGACAGGAACTCAACTGACCCCTCTGTGAAACAACCCATCCTTTAACACTTCAACTACCACAAAACACAAACCTCCCTGCAGGCACTGTAGGGAGTGAATATCTACACATGCAAAAAGCAATTTAAGATTCAAAGGAGCTCTCCAGTTTGGAGAGTAAATGCCTTTAATCCTGTTAGAAACACCAGCCGTTCAATGTTTGTATGGTGACCAAAACCCTAAAAGACTGGGGAGAGAAAGGGGCGAAAAGTGCACAGAACAGTTAAAAGGGCAGTTCAATATAGCTTGGACCATTAAAGGCATGCTGACTGGTTTTACTATTTCTTAAAAAAAATTAATTTTTTATTTTAAAAAAGCTCTAATAAACTTGTTTCTATCACAAAGATTTGGGGCAACATCTGCAATCCCGAACCATCCAAAGACACCTATATGCCAGCAATTCTGCCTGGTACTGGAGCACTTGGACCGGTGATACTATGAGGCCAGTGCAGGGTGGAGAATGCTTTGTGTTCCAGTAAAAATCAATCCTGTCAGTGCTTATGCCTTCTGTTGCAGCATTTGTGGAACACTAACGCCTGGTGGAAAATTACTTCCGTTTGGAAAAGGAAAAGCATATGGGCCTTGAAGGCAGCACATAAATCCACGTGCAGAGCCTGCCAAGGAGAGAAGGGTGGGAAGTGCTGGGAAGACATTCCGTGGTTGGTCAGGACAGTGACAGCTGGGAATTCTCACTACACTTGCAGTTTTGGCAAGCACATACTATGTGTGGACACAGGAGGAGCAGCAGAATTCAGCACAGGTTGGCCAGGAGGTGTGGGGAGAGGCAGAGCAAAGGTTTTCTCCCACATCTGGGCTCTCCTGGCAGTAAAGAGCAGGGGAGTGTGGAAGGGCACTAAAAGCCACACTAAAGGGATACTGGTGACAGCTGCAGTGCTCATGTGTACAACACCCTATCCAGCAGGCACAGGACCAGCTCCTACTACTGCATCAAACTTCAGTGGCTCTTTTACAGCTCTCACTCAGATCCTCACTGCATTTACTACAAATTCCCAAACTAATTCTAAGCCCAAATTTTGTCACGTTTTTCTAACAAAAATTCCGTTTTACAAGACTAAATGCACACGTAATAATCTCCCTCACTGGCACAAAACTTGCTTCAACTCAGAAAATACCAACCAATAATACTTAATGCACTATAGGAGTAATTCAACACACAGAGTATCCATTCTATAAACAGATCATCATTCATACAAAAGTGTGTCCACACCACCTTTATACCTGTAAATAGTGGTAAGAAATTTGACAAGATATCTAAACAATCATCCATACAAGTATCTCTTGTTCATCTTACTCTTCTTACCCTTAAAACCACAACTGCACAAGAAAATTTAGAAGTAATTCCAGGCAAAACATAATACAACAAACAATTACTGACCTGATAGTAAGTTTTTATTTGTTTCACCAAAATAGACAAATTTTGAATCCTTAATGATGCATCATTGTTCACTTTTTTGTTTATCCTCTGATTAGCAGACTTTGGATTGCTGTGAAAAAAAAAAGAATATGTTAAACACACTGAACATTAATCTTTAAAGCTTTCTCTATAATATAAATTAATTAATGTGCCAGCAGAGCCATTCCTTGTCTTCATTACCATGCCTTGTTTTTCCCTCCACAATAAGAAGTTGCGGAAGATGGAAAGAACTTGAAATGTGTCTCTGACACAGCCAGCCAGCTTCACGTTCTTGTCTGCTCTCAATGCAGCCTGAAACTGGGAGCACCCACCCCAATTCCCAGGGAATGGGTCTGACAGGAAAGTTTTTGCGGTGATATGATGATATTTTACTACCATAAGGCACAAGGAACAAAACGTAATTTTTAACTTTTAGAATCATGATGAATATGAAATGCATCATGCTAACACACATTAAACTGTTTTAAATATATTTACAGATTGTTGGAATGTGTCAACAAAGGGATTAATTAAAGTTTTTGTCATTTACTATTATATACTACCAGATTTTTCTCTGGTTTGTCTTGGCTTCAGGGAGAAAATCAATCACTTTTTCCTTCACAAAGCAGAAAGGATCTGAGGAATTGCAGATGAGTCACCCTTTTTCAATACCTTGTAACACACAGAGGACAGCACGACAACCAATCACTGGGATTTCTTACGGAAAACCATGCAGAATCAAAGCACCCCCCCATAACACTCTGAAATGTTTAAAGAATTCCTAGGGGATGGCCAATGTGAAGTTTCTTGCTTTTACAGATTCTTTATACAGTTGCACAATGCAACTTTTGATATGTAATGGTATTATTGTATTGTTTAATGATATTATTATTATCAGATAAATGAGAGCTGGCTGGGATGCTGCACTCCAAAACAAACTACCAATTTTTCCCTGTCAAACCAGGGCTCTCTGCAGGGATATGCGTCTGCTGGCTCTGGTTTTATTCAACATTGTCATTAATGATTTAAACAATGAAATAGAGAATACATTTTCCAGAACAGCCACTGGCAAACCTTAGGAGGAAAAAGCCAAACAACAACCTTCAAAAAATAGTACAGCAATGGAGAATGATCCTGGTAACGTGCAAAAGTAATGGAATTCAATAAGTCACTCACAGGCAAAAGATTAGAGTCAGAATCAAATGCAGAAAGAGGAGTTATTTGCTATGAAACAAAAATGACCTGAATATTGTGCTATTATGACTTACTCTGATGCAATTATCCCTTTGATTGGTAGTTTCACGTACTCTCTGTACAAAAATCGCACATTTCTCCTTTATATATAAGTTACCTACACAAATTTTCTTTGCCTTTTACAGCTCGCGTAACTTTTAGCATATCAGATCTTTTTAAGGTTATATTTATGTCTTTTCTTCAGTTAATTGCTATGAGCATTTCTTGGATTATAAGCACAAATAGAAATAAAAAAACCACTACTGAGAAAATAAGTCAGGTCATATAAAAATGCACCTCCAACACACAGACATTTTTAAAAGAAAAGCAGTAGGCACGGTATCTTTTTTCTGTATTTATTATTATAAATCTAGGAAAATTAGGACAGGGTAATTGCATCATTCCTAAATGCTCATCACCACATTCCTAAAAGTATTATAAACAATTAAAATACATTTTAGAACATATTAGCCAAACCATTTGACTAAGATGTGACCTTGGGTTTATTAGTTCAGCTCAATTGTAGCTGTAAAAGCAACTAAACGGGCTAAAAATAATTTAGTTCTTTGCAGATGCACAGAACTGGACTCCTTTCTACACTGAATTCATTCAAATTTGTTAAAATCAGAAGAGAAAATCCACAATAAATCCTGCTGACCTACAGAGATCAGCTGCAGTCTCCTATTTCTACATACATATCTCCAAAAGGCTGATTTGGGCCCTTAATCTTCATCTTTAATCTTAATGACCATGGGATTATCTCTGGGATTTTTCATCATCTTCAGCAGCATTTCTAAGCCACACATTTCAGATGCCTCTCCCTTTACTGCACTCAAAAGAAAGCACAGGGGTTTCCTGGACATTGTGCCAGCTCTTATTTTAACATCAACACCAAAATTAGTGTGCAACCACAAGAACTCAAAACACAAACATCATAAAGGCTCAGGCTTTCCATTTGCTCATTTCCTAAACTGTATTAGGATATTGAGATTGATCCTGGATTAACAAAAACTTTAACATTTGCATAGCACGGGATCTTCATGACACCATGGGATCAGCCCAGCCAGCAGGGAAGGCTTGGACTGCTGTAACAACCTCACCTCCCTCTATGACAAGCTTAGTGACCTGCTTAGTGCCAAAATGATTCATTCCTGTAGCTTAAAACAGAAAGTTGGGGTTTTTTTTTGTTTTGGTTTGGCTTTTTGTTGTTGGCTTAAATTGCAGGAAGCAGTTTACTGAGATTGTGAATTTTTGCTGGGAAAACTTGGGCCACAGACATGCTCTGGAACTGTATTTTTACCACTTGGAAAAACTCCACTCTCCAGTTTCAAGATGCTCTGCTAGTGCAGATCATCAGCAGTTAAAAACAGAATGTCAGCCTTGGGACAACCTGGTGCACAGAAAAAATTTATTTTAGCAATTTTAAACTTTTCCAAAAGCTGATGGGAAAGGGTCCAACAGAAACCCCAAACTCCAATTCCCTTAACATTTTTCAGCAAAATGATCTTTCTAACCACATTACGTCATTAAATGATTATAAACACAGTTTATAGGCTACCTATTAAAATGACCCCCGTGCTGAAAAGCAAACATTGAAAACTGAAGGATTCTTCCACCAAGCGGCCTCTGTGCTGGTGTTTAGCAGAGCTCTCTAATCTTCAGTCACTGATTTATTTCTACCTTTCAGATTGTGTTAGAACTGTCAGGTTTGTGTTTGGAGCAGCCAAGCACAGACCTGACAGATCCCTCCTCACACCAGTGTTATGAAAGGACCATGATTAGGTCCTTGAACAGGAGATTGCTGATTTTAAAAAAACTAACTAAACCCACCTTCACTTCCAATACTGATAACTATGTCTCATTTTCTCAAAGACTCCAACCTGAATGCTCAGCAGTCTCCTTAATCCACTAAACAGCATTTAAAATATTATTTATTTAGTCAATATAGTTCATCATCTTAAGTATTGATGTGCTAATTTGTCCCTCTTGAAGAGGAAATAATATAGCAGGATGCTGGCTACACATTTCCATTTTATGCTGTTTGTAGAACTGTATTTTTTCAGGCCGGTCCAAGTCATGGCATACTAATATTTTTAACTAAGCATGAAGTCTGATGTGCAACTATTTTTCATACAGAAAGATAAAATTCTAAACATGAACTGCCAAAACCTTCTATAAGCATCTTTAAACTCATTTACAGTTCTTGAAAACTAATTTATTAAATATTTTAATGAAGTACTTGTACCTGTAAGTGGAACTGTTGAATTTCTATGATCAGTAAAATATTTATAATTATTATATTTTTATTAATGCAAAACAATTCTGTTTATTAGAATACATTAGGTCCAATGACACTGAAATAAACTGGTGGAAATACAGGATGCAAATTAAATAATTTTGAAGACAAAAAGATCTATTTTGCCAGTTTAAGATACTGCTTTAAAAAGCAGCTTTTAAAAACTGTAAAATTCTGGTAGCTACTATAAACATTTTTAAGGCCATCCATGCTCTGAACTGCTCCTTTTATGAGGTGGGGATACTGAGCTGCTTCAGTGGCAAACAGCCCAGCAAAATAGGGCAAATCTGTCTAGAAGTCAATAGGAAGCAGAGCGGTAAAAGATACCCTTAAGCAATTTTACATTTAAGAGCAACCTACTTATGACAAGATACATTAATTTCAATAGCAATAAAACCAGACAGGGGCATCTATCCCAATAATGCATTAGTTTAAAACTCCTGATTACAGAGAGAACTTCAGTGATTTTGAAATACTACCAGTGTCATGAATCACAGATTGAGACTTCATATAATCAGGGATTATGTGTCTTTAATTTTTCATTGACCAAAATATATCAGAAATGGGAATGTGATAGCTTAATGGCCTCATGCTTAAATCTATGCAGACTGCAAACCAGTTGTGTCCTCCCTTGCCATCTGTTCCTTGATGGTACTTAATGATTAAGTCTGGTATCATAACACCCTAATTTGAAAGATACCATTGTTTGAATGTATTTGAGTTTAATGAAATGCTACCCTGTGGTTTAGCTTACAGCAGCACAGCACTCACGTGTACAAATAAATGCTGCATGCCTAATAAAGTTTATCTTCTGGAAATTCTTTTAACTGGAATGCTGAGGTTCACTCTTGGCATCTGTCAAATATTTCAGTAATTACTGACAACAGAATTTTGACATAGACTTCAACTAATAAAGCAGCATCTTCATTATTTACTACTGGCAAGAAAATAATAAGCATGCTCAAAACGTGTTTTACAAAGGGATTTAATAAAACAGTGTCCTTTTACTGACAAAACAATAAAAAAGTCAAAATAAGACTGGGACTTTCACTGGAGAGTAAGTGCTAATCTTTCAATTGCTCAACATTTTACAATCTACCTTTTAGTTGTAAAACACTGTATTTCTGTCCTTGACACAATACTGCTTGAGCAGCAACTAATGCAGTGTTGAAATGGTCACCTGCTCAAACATCTGAAGATATCCCAAACACTGAGATACACTTTGCCACAAAATCAGTATTAATACCGCAATTTAAGGACACTCTGCTAACTCTGCATTTACCAACGACTGACTCTGTGTGCCAGAAGTTCAACAGCTGTATCCAACGTTTTCTGCCTCATGATCTGTGAGCTTTAGGAAGCAGGCCTAACAACAAAAGTATTTTGGCCCTTGCACAAAACCCCACTTCCTAGGATTATGTCCAACATCATAAACTGTTAGGAGGCTGAAGCCCTATGCCTACTTAAAAATAAAAAACAACTAAACCACGACCAACTGGCCTAACCCAAACAGAGTGGCTGGTGGGATCACAGGGAGCACTGCCAAGAACATTTCCGTGAATTCTGAGCATAGGCAGACAGCTTCCCTCTGCCAGCCTCAGCTCAGCATCTGAGCAGCTGAACTGCTCCCAGGGCAGCTGCCCGGTGCCTCAGCAGCCTGGCTGGCACTCCCAGCACAGGAGCTGCCTGGTTCCTCACGGCTGCAGGGTGCTGGACGAGCTGCAGGCATGTCCTGCCCAGTAACCCTGTGCCTCCCTGCTCCAGGGATGGGGACCTGCTGCACATCACAACCGCTGCATGGTCCCACTGCAGTGGTAGTATCAGTATGAAGAGACATCCCTTCACATCCCCACACTCCCAGGTTTATATGGGAATGTGCCAACAGCCAGGCAAAGCCATAGTACATTCAACAGGTCTGCTGACTATCTTTAATTTCTTCCTCCCAAAGTTTAAAAAAAAAACCAAAACAAAGTCCAGAACAGCCCAGATTTGGTTTTGTTCTCTTTCCCCTAACTGCAGTAAGGAAGACGTATGCAGGTGAGTAAAATGAATGTGAAAACAAGAAAGGAGGCAAAACAGTTCACCTGTCATTGACTAAGCACACTCGTGTGGAAAAGACCAAAAACCCCCCAAAGTTCCAAGTTTATAGAGAAACCACTGTCTTTATCATCAAATAGTATGAAATAACTTTATAAATATTGTTTCACCTTGACTATTCTTTTCCTATCACACTAAAAGGTAGTATGTAAAAAAATAAGGCTTTCTGCCAAAAATTGCACCTAGTGAGTCGCTGCTGACTGCACCAAGTAACCTGGGTGAGCTTCCCACAACAAATCAATGAATGTGGAGCAGCCTCTGCTCCACAGCTGGCAAAAGGTAACCTGGCTGCCATCGAATTAACAAGTGTCACTCACAGAAAGGAGTCTACAGGATTTAGAGCAGCACAGAACACTTAACACACAAAATAAACACACCTAGGTATTAAAAATTTGAGAATTCCTAGAAGAAACATCAACAGAATTTTTTTATTGAGGAAAAACATATGAGAACCAGAAAGTCTGACAAACACACTATCTTTCAAGTATCTTTCAAGGGACATCTTGTTGGTTTGCTTGGTTGGTTTTGGAAGGTTTTTTTAACTACAGAATGTTTAGCAGGAAATATAATTTGAAAAGGAAGAATTAAACTGCTGTAGTACTTGAATCACACAATTTTCTAAATTAAACCAAACTCAAAAGGTGCCCAAGGATGCAAGAGTGTACAGGCCAAAGGTCAGGAAAACAACAAGATGGACATGCCACAGAAGCAAAATACTGTGGATCATGAAGTCGGAAGTTTTGACTTCTACTTCAAGGATGGCATGTTACTTCCCTCTCAGAGCCAACATTTTTTACTTTTGAAATGAGTCCAAATTTTCAAGACCTTTTCAGTTCAGTACCAATGAACAGAGCGGTTCAGAACTACTTGACTTTGTGATTAACACCTCAAAGCAACTGACCACGAGAACGCTGCAAACATTGCCACCCCCAGTAATCCTGTGACAACGGTTTTACACACAAGCACAGCCAGATCTGCATCACAAGATGCAGCATGACTTGGCACCAAACATCCCAGGGCACTGCAGCAAGAAACGTTTTCACAGGGCACCTTGGGAGGAACATTCTGCAAACATGAAGGTATTAGTCTGGAAGAAACATCAAGTTATAAAAGAAGCAGAATAGGGCCAGCAAGTTGTCATTGTTGCCAGGAAGCAACAAGCAGTACAGAAAAGAAGACAATGCACACTTACTGCCCTGAGTAAATGATATTTGTGGAGCTAACATGATTTCTAAGACATTAAAAATATTAATATAATGGAAAATTACTATGTAGAATTAAAAAACAAAAACCAACACATTTATGCAGTCTTCTTTATTTAAGCTTAAAAAAAAAACTTTAAAGAGGAGTTTGTAAGTACAAGGTTTTTTCTTCTATCCTAACTAACAGCATCACAGCAGCATGTATTTTGCTTTATTTGATAATCACAGCACTACCAAAAATTATTTCTCCTTTGAAAGACATGGAAAAACCTTCACTCATTTTACTTGATTTTAAACCTGGCTGAAACTACAAATTCTCAAAAAAAATTAGTTCTTACTTTGAAATCATAGTAGTCTGACCACAGGTAAACACCTCAGTACTTGGCATTAAGAACTACAGGAAATGCTGATGTGTGATCAGCCAAGTGAGATGGTACCAAAGCTACAAAAATATTGCAGTTTTAGTAACTAGAAAGATCTTCAGTTGTAAGAACAGCACCACGTAGATTTCCACTAAGTACTTTTGGTTGGAACACCATGACTGTAGGTAATTTCCTTTCTTATGAAGGGAAATAAACACTCGATAAGTAAATTATTAATAATAAAATACGTATTTTCATCTTTCCCTATGCCCATTTTTAGACTAGTGACAATGTGACATTTGTCTGTATTCTCTAATACATCTCCTAGTATCTGTATTCTGTTTTTGCCCAGCACACAAAATACTCCAAATATACAGCAAGTGTATTCCCATGCTACCAGGAAATTCCAGCAGACACTTTTTGCTCAGGGGCTTATTTAAGAAAAACAAAGATATCACACAGAAAAAATGTAGAGCAAACATTTCCCTAAAGCTTAAACCAAGATAAAATTCTGTAATAACCGAAGTGGACTGTCTTCTGTCACTAGAGGAAAGGAAGCAAGTATCGGAGTGTCTCTAAATGCGCAACACAAAGATTCACTCAATGGCCAGGAATATGACAGACACCATTTATGAGTTCATCCCTTACAATTTCCCATCCAAAAATACAACATCAGACAATTTTTGCTTGGGTCAAGCAGTAGCCTTGCTTCAAGTCAAAGCCCTGGCATCAATTAATCCCATTAAATGAAAAGGAGGCATTTTGCAAACAGTGCTCAACAACAACTGCCTCTGGAGCGTCTTCAGGGTAAAGACTAGACTCTCAAACAAAGCAAACAAACACAGAGATTCTCACACAGTTATTCCCAAATAATCTTTGACAACGGAAGTCATGTGCTCTAACAAAGCAGCATTTTGGAAAAATGTCTTGATCCCTAAATAATTACTACCTAGGGAGAAGTGGTGCATTATGAAAGACAAGGAAGGCAACAAATTGCTATTTAGCTTAGAGAAAAAAGAGGAGGAAACAAAAGTAAGAAGAACATATGAACAAACACAAAACTCAAAAGTCCCTTCTTAACAGAAGAAACAAATGAGGAAAATCTAGAAGTAAATCTCAAATTTGGCATAAGAGAAGACGAGCTTGATTCAGCACCCAAATTCAGTTAACTAGGTTAGTTTTCAAAAGAAAGATCAGAGCACAGAAATACTTTGCAAAGGTTTGTGGTGGAGAGACCCCCAGACCAGCCGTGAAAGCTGAAGCAGCACAGCCTTGCCACTGAAGGGTACAAGCTGATCAGCCAGGTGTCTGTAGCTAACTTAAAACTCTGGATTTTACTCCTGCTGCTATTCTCATGGAGTGCTTTGAAACAGCATGTAGAACGTGAAAATTCTTTGAAAAAGAAACTGCAAAGCCATAGTGAATGTATGTTCTTTCCTTGCCAGAATGCTTTCAATTATTTTGAGAAGTTATTTTGATATTATATCTAAGATGGCTGTTTATGGTACAGGTTGACAGGCTTAACAGAAACCTCTGTATGTATGAAAAAATAGTTTTTAATTCAGTTTTTATTCCTTGGCCCAATGTACTAGCCTAGAGTAAGGATGGGGTCAGTAGCAGGCTACCAAAGGAAGTAAGGAGACAAGAGTCAAAGAAAGGCTTTGACCTTTGACCTCCAAGATGGCACGTGGAAGACAGAGGAAATAAGTGATGTGTACCAGTAAAGCAAGGTTAGATGATTTAATTCCTAATCTTCAAAATTTTGCACAGAACAAGAGAGAACTACAGAGTAGTTTCCTGCTCAGAAATACATCAGGGTAGTCAGGATGAAGGAAAGTGGGCATCAGCTGTCGAAAAGGGTATAAAAGCAGAGAAGTAAAACTGAGACAAGCCAAGATCAAGCACTTCAAGCATTCCATGTTGAACCCATGCATTCTTCCCCTCTATCAAAAACCCAAGCACCTCACAAGTGCGGGTTATCAGCCTCTGTTCACCTCACCTGCCCAATTCAGAGCTCACTGCAGGCTGATGGTCGTGTCTAAAATTATTCATCATTACACTAAGAACTAAGTTTCCCTCTTCTCTGATCAAAAGGGTTTAATTTCAACAGTCCTGGTGAAAACTGTGCTGGACCACTTATTAAAGAATTTGCTTCTTTACAAAAAAAAGTGACTGTTACAAATTCAGCTTTCCTGAGGAAAAAACTCAGCCCTGCTGCTGCAGAACTACTCTTGGAAGCAATAACTCTCACAAAGTCCAAGTGACACCTTGCACCTGTGGAAAACCTGATAGAGCACATCTGGGAAGCGTGGATCTATACCATTAAGTATAAAGATGCCATGAAGATAAAGGTGTGGACTTAATAATATCTGACCTTTTTCTAAAATTCATGTTCCTACTTCTGCTGCCAAAGTTGCCAATTTCCTTTTCCTCAAAAGTCTTCTCCATTTCCCCACCCAGCCAGAGCCTGGCTGAAGCTGCCTCTCCCTCCTTGGTCTTCCCAAGAAGGAGTTAATTGGACTGAGTGCTGTTGCTGCACTCTTTCACAGAGCCCAGCAGCTGGCTCCAGCACTGGAGACCGAGTCCAGTTTTCAGGGGAAGATATAGGCAAGCCAGAAGTATGGGCTGGCAAGTTCAACTGCTTGGAAAAAAAACACAACTGAAGGCTGAGAGCTCAGAACAGGAGCCAAGGAAGCTGTCCACATTCTAGGCACACACCACCAGCGTGGTGAGAGGAAATAGGCAGCCAGTCCACCTGGAAAATCTGATGTTGTGAAAGGCCCGCAAGTGGATTCGGTCAGCAAAACAGTGGGAGAATGGTAAAAGGAGAAAAACTCAGGAGAAGAGTGAAAGACTTCCTCTTTGAAATAGTTTTCAACATGTCTGGATGCAAAGACTGATATGGAAAGTACCACTTAATTTATGTAATTAAGACCAAAGTTATAAATGGCACACTGGGATGAAAGTAGCCAGGTCTTCCAGACAGTGGATTAAATTAACTCAGTTCCAGAGTTTGGTTCTGTACATTACCAACTCTACATACAGTCTGTGTCCAATATTTCCTTTAAACCAGATTTATCTCACAAATACAAGGCACGGAAAAATAAAACTATTAAAGCTAATACACTGTTTCAAGTCTTTGTTGCTTGACCAAATATTGATGGTGGTGGATAAATGCAATGAAAGCACCAATCTTGTAACTACTTGCAGCTGTCTCTTTTTATTCAAAGGAAAACCAGCAAGACTCTTGTCAGTTCGGGAATCACAGGTTATACTAAATGACTTTCATCATTTCTTACCCAATCCTATTGGAATTCAGTTAACAAGTAATAGAGAACAAGACCTATCAAAAATAGAAATAAATACCACGCAGAAAATGAGTGTTTCTGTAAAAATACTGTGGGTTTTTTTGGATCAAAGGAGTTTATAAACAATACAGTGCTAAGACTATTAAAAAAACCTGAGGTGATATTAATCAGGTTCTGGAAAAATATCTCCAGGACAACTGAGTATTATTTTACTGCAATTGTACTTGGGTGTGCAATAGGTGACTAATCCATTGAATTACACCGGTTCACTGATTTCAGTACCATACACAACAGATTCTACTCAAGCCTATGAGCACTTTATAAATATAATGATAGAAGCATTATGATACAGAGGTGAAGCGAAGGTATAAAGCATTCCTGGCATGTCCCTCCACCTCCCTGCCATAGCAGAACACCACTGCAGTGATCTCTCGTGCTCTGATTTATTTCAAAGAAGCATGACCCCTTTTTTGTATCAAAGAGCACAAAGATAAAGGCTCAGATTTAGAAAGACAGATGGGTTTCTATCCACATGTATCAGATACTGACTGATCCCAGCAGAAGGTAAGTAACCAGATATTTCTGAAGAACTGGACCTAAATTTAAACAGGAAAATAGAGACATTCTCTCAAGTTAGGAGCTAATATTATAAACACTGGGACTCTCCTTAATTAAAAATAAAATTAAAAAAATAATATCAATTGGCCTGTAGTATCTCCAGCAAGCAAGAGCCCTTCAGATGTAACTGGACACTGAACAGAATCTGTGCAATTTTTCACATGTCCCAAATCATCCAAAGGTAAAAAACATACAAGGACTGTAATGAATTCTCTCATGGATGAGGTACTAATAAGCTCAGTGCTGATAAATCCCACAGTCTCAGCACCATCAGCATCCTGCAACTATTCCAATGTTAGCATCTCTCTTCCCCGTCTGAATCATTACAATTGTGGAAAATAAAGTTGATCCAGACAAGCACAAGGAGATACAAATGCTGGACTCTCACTTGTAGATAACGGAGGACAGGATTAACTATTTCCTAAATGAACAAAAAGCCTTCTCTAACTAACAAAGCCACTTTTTTTTTTCTTTTTTACTGTGTAACTGTTTACAAACCATGCCTAATCCAATATTAACACTCACTTTTATGGTCACAGAATGTTTTTTCAACATTTGGCAAGAAAATAGTAAGTATTAAAGTATATGTGCAGCAGGACCACAGCACCTCTAACAGCCCCCACTGCCATAGCTCCTAACCACAAACCTCTAGTTCTCATGTGAAGTCACTGAGCTTAAAAAAAAAAAAAAAACCAAAACAAAACTTCCCAACCCAAACATTCTGAAGAAGAACACTTTTCTTTTGAAGTCACATGACACAATTTTTCTGCCACATTTCCGCAATATATGGTAGTCAAGAATGAAAGGAAAATAAAAGAGAAATAAAATGGAAAACACTGGAAATAATCTGTATTGATGATTAGTTAGAACTGCATCTTTGAAGTGCTTTTGCCAATGAAGACACTTGCTTAATAGGTGGATATTCAAAGTGAACAGGACTAAAAGTTAACACAGGTTTCCACAGTAACTTCACTGCAGACTTGACCACACTGCAAAACATGAAACATTTTTTCAATCCTATTTCAATCCTGGCACAAAACCCAAAACGAACTGAACTTTCTCAAAATATGAACAGAGTCCTAATAGGCAATTCTCAGCAGTAACCAGCCATGACACATCACAGATCCCACAAGACCTTCTAGTGTAGTGATATATTTCTAAAATTAATTTCATTTGTACACCAATGCTTTTCAACACACCTCCAGTTTGAGGTAGTTTTCACTGTTCTGAATACCAAACTACTTTTTTTTTAAATTTACATCTCCAATGTATTTTTACACGTATACACCCAATGCTTCCTAAGTACAGTAATCATGGCATGGGGTCAAGGATGCACAAAGTCACAGCCAAATTCAACACACAGTGCCTTAGGCACTGGAATGTTCCTTGTCCCGTTTTCCATTTTACATACATGCATCAATTTATACTCAGTATTAAAAAACTGGCTGAATAAAGTTTAAGACTACATTCTTCAAAATCAACTTGTTCCAGTGCTAAATGTGTCTTCCAGCTGTCAAATTTTTTTATCCCATAGAAGCTCTACGTATCAAATACATGGCCACAGCTGACAATCTACTTACTTTATGTAATCCAAGAAAAAAAGAAAGAAGTCATAAAATAAAAATACTAGTCTTCAGTGAAATGCATCACTTAAAATTCTTATTTAAGTGTGCCAGAATCCCTCCGAATTTTTTTTTCCAGAAGGTTCCATTCCACCAATGGAACAACATTAGAGTGAATATTGGAAGTGAATATTTGGGAGTCTTAGTTGTACAGAAGTAGGTGACAAAGGAAATACTGGTTTCAAAAGGCTGTGAATTCACACTTAAATGTGGTAAAGTGTTGCTCTTTTGACACAGATTAATTACATAAGCTGAATACCAAGGGTAAAAACTTTTAAAGCACTAAATATGAATAAAAGCTATAAACAGAGCAAGAGGATGCTGATCCCTGAGCAGTGTTCCTGAGGAACAGCTGCCAACACAAGCTGCTCACACTCTGATGGATGTACCCAGCCGGCCATAAGCCCACAGCTTTTCATATCTATACAGAAAATAGACATATTTCTCTGCAGAGACTCAAAATATATTAAAAAAAAAAAGGTATGTAGAAATTTTTGCACTAGTAACACTTTTATGATTGTATCACTAGACACCTCACAAGTGTTACTCTCCAGCATGACTGTAGTGGGCAACATTCCAGTCAAAATTATGATTAACAGAGAGCCACTGTGAACGATTTTTTCTGACAACCAAAGTTTTCAATAAACAGTTAATAACCCTATGTAAAAACCCTTCTTCTGTCGGCTGTAGCCAGAAAACACTCTACACTCACAACTAAAGCATCAGCTTTACTGCTCAACTGCTATCTACTCTAATTTGGCAGTGTGGAAAAGGAAGAGGAAAGAGTGTAAGAGCAGTCCTGCTCAGTGAAGAGCCCTGTGTGAGCTGCATGCCATCCTTAAGTTGCGTGTTACGTCCATCAAAATATGTATTAGAACCTTATTAGCCAAGGAAATTTATTCAAGATTTTCTCTACAAGCATGACTTACAGCAGGATGAACCTTTTTTATGCCTCTCAGTGGAAATCTGGGAAACTATTTACAGTCATCCCATTTTCCAGTAAGTTCTACAATGATGATTCAGCCAGTATCACACTATACATCCTGCAAATACATTGCTTGGACATTCAGCTGTGCAGAGTCGCGATCTGCCACGATCCCAAGTCTCCCCTTAACTCACCACATGACCATGTCACACACAAATGAAAGTAATTTACCAAGGTCAACATGGGGAGAAGGGGAAAAGGATTTTTCATAAGGCAGGAAAAAATATACGAGAAACAAACCAGCAAAAAATTACCCCAAGACAGCGCTTGCCCACACTCACATTTGCAGCATGACTTCGTTCAAATATACTCCATCCACCAGCGCCACATATTCCTCCAGGTGAGTCCCATTTCCTCCAGCCAGCGGTCCAAATGTCTTCACCTAGAACAGAACCAGTAGCAGCACTGTGACACCTAGTCCACCTCGCTCCTCTGCCGCAAGACTCTTCTCAAACAATGAGCAAATAAAACCAGGAACGTGTGAGGGGAAAATGAACGCTTACCCAGGTGACAAGAGGGCTCGACATGAACTGCTCCAGAAGGGGTGTGAAGATCTCGTTCTCCATTTTACAAAAAAATGGTTAACATCAATGCAGCTCCTCTGATGCAAAAAATAAAGTCCCTCACTGCAGCAACTCTCCGGAATGCTCCAAGGATTCAGCTGGAGTGAGTGAACCCCATTTTTACCAAGCGATGCAACACCAACAAAAGTCAGTGCACTGGCAAGTGGGATTTATCTTCCTCTTTGAAGAAGAAATGCATACGAAAGTGCATCTACGCGTATTTCAGCCTTTCCATTGATGCCTCTACCTTCCTACATAGTGAAGAGGTGGAAGAAAGCAAGGAAGGAAGGAAAAGAAGGAGGCTGCCTAGCTAGTGGGATTCTGCATCAGACAAAAAAAAAAAAAAAAAAAAGAAAAAAAAAAAAAATCTGCTTCAGCAGCGGCAGCGCCTCAGAAAGGAAGGAGAAATTCCAGCGAAACTCCGCAAGCTCATCCTGTCCCTTCCCCACAAAAAAAGCCCCAAGCCCGGGCGAGGGGAGCAGCGAGGGCAGCGACCCCCGCCCCTCTCGCAGCCAAGCCCCCCGGGCTGCGGCTGCACCAGAGCCCCGCTGCGCCCCCGCAATGGCACCGACAGGGAACCGGCCGCCGGAGGGATCGGGGGCTATTTTAAACCAGTTCCCTTTTCTATCCCTTCCCTTTTCCACTAAGCTACGACGCCAGAGAGCGGCAGGACCGGCACACGCCGCCCAGCGCCGCAGCCTCGCCCTTCCCCCGCGCTGGCCGCTCCCCTCAGGCTCCACTCTCCCTTCGCCGCTCCCGTAGCACCCCCCTCCCCCTCCCCAGCTGTTCTCCAGCCACTCCACCACCGCTTCCGCGGCACCAGCTCCGCTCCACACCCCCGTCCTCCTCGTCCTCTGGAATTGCGGGGCCACCTCGCCTCAGCCAGAGCGACCGCGCCGCATCGCTCGCCTCGTCCTCCTTCCTTCCCTCCCTGCCTGCCTCCCACCCTCCCTCACCAGCGGTCGTCCCCACCGTGCGGATCCCTCCGCTGGAGCCGGGTATCCCTCCGCCGCCGCTCGGGGATGGCGGCGCGATTAGAAAGAGGCGGGGCCGCGGCGAAACCGCTGCAGGACTCGCGCCCGGCGCGCGCGCGCGATGAGGCTGCGGGCGCCGCTCAGTTTTCGGTGTGAGGGAGGGAGAGCCTCGTCCCTTCCCCGCTCCCGGAATAAAGGTGCCCCTGAGGGATGATAATGCTCTTCCAGTCCGCCTTTTAGGGGAGTAGAGGTGCCCGTGAGGGAGATGCTCTTCCATTCCCCTCTTGTGGAATAAAGATGCCGTGAGGGGAAAACTCGGCGCGGGAGGGATATTCTCCATTTCCCTTAGTAGAATAAAGGTGCCCGTGAGAGAAAAAGTGTACGAGGGAAAGATGGTCTTTCATTCTCCTTTGAGAAATAAAGGTCCCCTCCAGGGGGAAACTCAGCCCAGAAGAATAAAAGTGCCCGTAAGGGAAGAAGTACGTGAGAGAGGGAGAGGCGCTTCCTCTTTTGCAACGAAGGTGCTCGTGAGGGGAAAAGGACGGTAACGAGATGCTCTTCCTTTCCCCTTTGGGGAGGGTACCCGTGAGGCGAAAAGCGTGTGAGGGAGGCAGATGCTCTTCCACTTCTCCCCTAGGGAATAAAGGTGCCCGTGAGGGGAAAACTCAGCGCAGGAGGGATATTTTCTATTTCCCTTTGGAGAATAAATGGGCCCGTAAAGGGAAAAGCACGTGAGGAAGAGAGGGACATGCTTTCCCATTCCCCTTTGGGGCAATAAAGGGAAGGAAAAAGCGCGAGAGGGACAGGCTCTTCCAACCACCTCTTGGGGAATGAAGGTGCCCATGAGGGGAGAAGGGTGGGAAGGAGATGCTCTTCCTTTTCCCTTTGGAGAATAAAGGTACCCGTGAGGGCAAAGCGTGTGAGGGAGGGAAATGCTCTTCCATTCCCGCTTCGGGAATAAAGGTGCCGGTGAGGGAAAAACTTGGCACGGGAGGGATATTCTCCATTTCCTTTAGGAGAATAAAGGTGCCCGTGAGGAACTAAGCACGGGGGGGAGAGAGGGAGGAAAGGAGAGGCTCTTCGTATTCCCCTTGGGGGAATAAAGGTACCCGTTAGGGGAAAGCTTGGCGCGGGAGGAAGACCCTCTTCCATTCCGCTCATGTGGAATAAACATGCCCCTGAGAGAAAAGCTCGGTGTGGGAGAGAGATGACTTTCCATTCCCTTTTTAGGGAGTAAAGGTATCCATGAGGGAAAAGGTGTGGGAGGAAAAGAGGCTCTTTCATTCTCCTTTGGGGAAAAAAGGTGCCTGTGAGGGAAAAACTTAGTGCAGGACTGAGATGCTCTTCCATTTCCCTTTTTGAGAATAAAGGTGCCTGTTAGGGGAAAAACTCATACCCTCCGGAAGTGGAACCCAGAAGCAGGGCAGGTTTTCTCCTCAGGAGGTAGAATCCAGAAGCAGGACTGGTTTTCTCCTCAGAAGGTGGAGTCCAGACACAGCCATGTTAAGGTAAAATCCAACTTTCTGGAAAGGTTTTGTGGGGAATCAGAGGACGACAAGCAGTGTGCTGGCCTGATCCATTGTCCCTCCCTGAGCCTTCTCCTGTTACTTGTGCTTCCAGTATTCAATCCTGCATTAATATGCATGGCTATATCTGCTTAATACATTATATGGTTCGTTGACAAAGCATTTTACAAAATATCAAACT
Organism: Dicaeum eximium; assembly: GCA_013396995.1. Classification (NCBI taxonomy): domain Eukaryota; kingdom Metazoa; phylum Chordata; class Aves; order Passeriformes; family Dicaeidae; genus Dicaeum; species Dicaeum eximium. The sequence goes on from VWZP01004478.1 coordinate 40,975, forward strand.
AAATCCAGCTTCTCTTCTGTGTGGTATAAATTAAATTGCAGCAGCCTTTTTCAAATACCTTTAAGTTTACACACCTAATAAAAAAAAAGGTCCCAAAAACATTGCAATAGAAGTGACTGAAATTAAGTGCTTTTGAAAAAAATCAAGTAACACCTAGACAGATAAGGTGTTAATCCAAATACCAGATATACATTTTTCCTAATGTCCAAGATTGGGAAAAAACCCAATTGCAATCATTACTTGTTTCCCATGAAGAATGCCTAAGTAACAGACTAGAAAAATAAATTATGGACCTTTTAATATTAGTCTGTCTTTTGCATTCTAATTTTTTTTTTTTTTAGACAATGTTTCATAGTTAAATGAATTTGATTCTCACAGTTTTATTTTTTCAGCAAAAATCAGGTCTTTCCCTCCCAAACCAGATCTCTAGAGTGAACTCAGCCCTCCTGTGAAACAGAAGAAATAAAGAAGGGCAAAGGAAAACTGCAGTCTTGGTTCTGAATAAGAACCTGGTGATCCATGGGTGAAATAACTGCCAATAAATTCTCAGCCCTTAAAAGCAGCCACAAAAGCATTTTTGTACAAGCCTGACCAACCAACCGCTCTGCTCTCTGTGTCTGGCAGCAGTCTATAAACATGCAATTGTGCCCACAATGCCATGGAACTTCCCTGGCTCATCCCCTTGTTTCTTGTGGGCTCTAATTAGGCAGTAATGACTTTGGCATAAAGCAATTTCTAGGAATTAGAGCCCAGCCAATAGAAGTTGATAGCCCATGTAGTAGTAACAGCAGCTGGCTCACAGAAACCATTTTATACTGAGATTCCCTAGCATTAAAAATTGAATTAAATGGTTTTAGATGTTTTTGCTTTCATCCACACCATGCAGTTGGGCATGTGTGTTCAGCATGGCTGTTGATCACTGTTCCTGAAGAAAGACTGCTACATTTTACATATGAAATGTATTGTCAGCTGTTTTACCTCGAGTGATTTACAGTTCCCTATTTCAACTGGAGATTAGTACAAGATAAAAAATTCAGAGAAGGTATCCAGACGCAGTCAGAGGAGTTTTGTTTTTGGTTTTCGTTTGGGTTGGGTTTTGTTTTCTTTTTTTCTTCCCAAGACTAAGAGCCCTGAAAACCTGTGAAGAAGCTCTAAAGTTTCTTCTAAGTAGCTCCCACTTTGTCCCACCAAGTGTGAGAACATTTACCTCCTTTTCAGGTACACACAGGCACCGTCCAGGATGAACCTCTGCCAGGGCAGATGTTTGCAGTGGAGTCAGAGCCAGAAGAACCTGGACTGCAGCCACTTCAGCAAGGTGAAACAAATCGCCCTAGGACAGGAAGCTGTCAGCCTTTGATTGCTCAGCCCTTCTTTGACAGACAGCCCTTAAAATGAATTAAAATGTTTGTCTTTCGAGTTATTTCTCTGATCCTGAACTGAATACGGAAGGCTTTCATTTTCAGCATAGCTGTCAGGAGTCCCAGGAGTATTGTTCTATGAAATAGAAGTCACAGCTCTACAGACTACATTGCTGTAACCTGTAGCTTGTGATACCTTTGGCTGCATTGTTTTAGCACTTTTTACCTTGGAAGGCTCCTGAAAGAAAGTTTGATGACTGCATTTACGTGGTCAATCCCAGAAGCTAAGGAAGTTGACAACTGAAGTTAGGTGACCCAGAAACAGAGAAGAACATTATTATAAAACTGAAGTTTTAATAGTTTTAATTATTCTAAGAATGTATGTTCATTTTGGAACTAAAAAAATTATCCTTTTTATAATTTGAAAAAATTCATAGAGAACAATCTTGTTCTTTCACATCTCATTTTCTGGAACAGTGCTGTCAGTATTTAATATAGAGTGTGGCCTACTGCTTCTGAAAAAACAGATTTAGAGATTACCTTGTTGTTTGAAGAGTTATGTTTGTTCTTGTTCAGGTAAAGTACCCCCATCTCCTTTCTTTTGTATCTCCTATGTACCACAAAGACTCTACACAGAAGACATGGAAATTATAAATTATCTGTGCCTAGATCCCAGATCTGCAAATGAGAGTTACTTCATCTTCTCAGCGAATGATTTTTGTTCATGGCATCATTTCCTGTAGCTGCTACTGGAAAATAAAAATTGAAAAAGAATATCTAGAAAAAACGTGATGCCTTGAATCTGCAGACAGCAGGAAAGTGTTACCATGTCCAGCCCCACTTACCTTGTCAGGGTTTGTCAAAACATTTCTGGTCAGCCCTGCCCTCAGTGAGCCAAGGAAGGGGACAGTTTGAGGAGTAGGTGACAACCAACCTTCCCTTTTTAGCTGATGCAAGACACAGTGGTTTTCTCTTCCTCTTGTACATGAACAAAGGAAAGAGGTGACGCTGCTCTCGCTGCTGGCTCTGCCTCCCAGTCAGCTCTGCTGGGTTAACAACCTTTGCTTGATGGGACTTCAGAACACAGGAAAAACAGAGACCAAGTGTGGATGCTTGGGATCCACAGCAGGGTTATGAAACCACAGCCAAAACTGGAATGTTCTGATTGGCTTGATAGGACAGTGTCTTGTGAAAACTGCAAGCAACTGACAAGGACAGCCATCTTCCTTGTCCTGTTTGCTCTTAGAGAGTCCCATTTCCCTATCAAACCAGGACTATAAAAATAGATGGGGCAATAAAGAGTAAGGACACTGAGGGGGTGAGCCTTTTTAAGTATGGCTATGAATTCCTAAAGGTGCCACAAATACAGCAGACTAAGTTACTTTTTTGTTTCACAGGAGTGGAAAGAAGGGGAAATCCCTCTGTAACATTAATAAAGAACTGAAAATTCCACAACAATTCTTGAAGATTTCTTCCCTGCTACAGTGTCTGCTCTGACATGACGAAAATTCCCCGTAAATTTTAAGGGAACTTCCTGAGAAAATTGTAAGTAACCTGAAAATGAGGGTATTTTAATTGAAAAATTAAAAAGAAATCAGTAAGAGCTTGGGGAAAATTTGTGTTGTCCATTTAAGATTTTTGACAGATCCCAGACATTTTACAGTTTCTGTCCAGTTGTAGCAAATAGCTACAATTAGTACAAATTAGTACAGAGACAGCAGACAAAGAATACCCTGTATGGGTACCAGTGTCAAATACATCAGAATTTCCTCTCAGGCACAATGTTCATTGCAAGAACAGTTATTGACCATTCTAGCCATGCCTACCTAACATATCTACACTTTCCTTCAAGGACTACATGGACAGTACTTAAAAGGTGAAACATTTGGTACAAGTGTCACATTTAAGACTGGGATTCATCTGAGGAGGGAGGAGCCTACAGTTTTTTGTTACTGTTCAATCAGTTGGACAGGCAGGAAGAATGTTACTGTGGCAGGCTAACTGATGTGATCACACATAAACCAAGTATTTATCTTGATTTTTAAATTTGATAGCCATTCCTAGGATTTTCCATAGATTTAAACTCTTAAAAGGGTGTTAGAGTGTCCTGGATTGTAAGATA
>VWZP01004496.1:0-65064 GCA_013396995.1 Dicaeum eximium
AGGGAAGTGGTCACAGCACCAGGTGTCAAGATCTGGTTATTAAAATTGTTAGAGAGANGAGAAAAAGAGTGACAGACAGATTAAGTAGAAAATATCACCACTGTAGATCCTACCAGCATCTGATTGATCCTCTTCTTCTGCTCTTCTCAGTGGTAGGAGTCACACAGAGCACAGAGTTCAATGGGTTAATGTGTGTTTGGGCATGCCTGGTGCCTCCCTGGGGGGGACAAGTTGGAACCTGTCTGTCACAGCAGATTCTGGATCTGTGGCATCGCTTTGCCTCATGTGCAATTCTCTGCTGCAGGGCCTCAGCAATGAGTCTGGGGGTGTTTTGGGGGTCTTTGATGGTTTTATGATGGTTTATGACCCCTCCTCTGCTGCCCCTCACGTGAATATCCCATGGATGTGGCTGCCCCAGGGTGGGTGGTTTTACAGCTGAGCCAGTTTGTGTCTGGCAGGGTGGGTGTTCACTCCCCTGTCACACACCCCAAACCTCTCCTGCCCCCCATGAAACCCAGCTAGAGCTGATTCTTCTCCCCCAGCCTTGTTAAGCTCTCCTTACCCCTCTCTTTAGACCTGGACAATAGCTCCACCTTTACCTTAGCTCAAGTCCCCATCAGGAGCCTTAAGTCACACACCAGGGTCCCTCAGGGGGCACATTTGAACGGGTCTTTGGTGGTCACAGCTTCTTCATACAATTTTGCCATAATGGCAAAGTCCCTTTTTAACAGTGTTTAAGCCATTAACCATTTCAGCCTCTCACACCAAGCCTGAGAGAGTTCAGGAAGCATTTGGATAATGCTGTCAGGAGCAAGTTGTGACTCTTGGGGATGTCCTGTGCAGGATCAGGAGCTGAACTTTGATGGTCCTTGTGAGCTCCTTCCAATTTAGGATATTTCACTTTATTATTAACTCCATTTCTATTCTATTCTTTCATTAAGGGATTTTAGGTCCTTGAGAGAAGACCTCAGCAAAAATGACTGTGGGTTCCTCAGCCCCAGCTGTTTGGGTGTATTAATGCTCTTCTCCTCTGCCAGACTTGTCAGGTTTAGCCATCATCACCTCTGTGAAATCCAAAGTGCTGCAACATTTCAGGTTCTCTGTAAAACCAGATTTAAATCCCATCATCTTTTGAAAGATCCTATCTCCAAAGGGTGTTGTGGGGTCCAGTGTTTCCCCTGAGTGCCTGCTGCTCCTCAGATTGAATTTGAAGTGTTAGATTTTACTGTAAATGACTGAACAACCGAAGACCTGCAGTGAGAGAAGTTTGCTGATTGAGGTGCTCAGGTGCTGCTTGCAGCTGAGTCACTCAGGCTGCAGTGGTACCAAAACAAATGTACAGAACAGCGTGGAGTTGGATTTAAAAGCATCTTGTAAAGTCTGGGTTTTTTTTTTTGTTTTTTTATTTCTCCTTGTCTTTTAGAATTAGAGGGAATTTTCATTGTAAAAAATAGAGGAGTATCTTTTCATCTCTTCAGTCTTTCTTCTCATTACAAGATTAGCCTGACTTGGTGTTCACAGCACTGAAATTCTTGTAATTGCATCTTACAATTTTTAAGTGCATAGCAAAGTGGGGTTTCTATCTTCATCAAGTACATTTGAGTTGGTGAAATATGAAACAAATAGCATTTCTAAATCTGCATATATAGGCCATTTTATGACTTATAATTGTATAATTCACATTTTCATACTGCAGTCACAAAAGATTAAAAAAATGACATAGGTGGAAGATATTTTGTTCCCAGCAAACTCTTCAGTCAAACAGCCAGAGAGATATTAAAAATATATATATATTCCAATGCCTGCAAGTTGAAAGTCACCACATTCATATTAAAAATAAAACATGCATCTTAAAAGAGAAAGCATATATTTATTGTGTGATTTATCGGGGATTGTGAAAGATTCTTCTTCACTGGAAGACTTCCTCTGAGTTAGATGAATGTTGTGTGTAGCAAAGATACTGTATTTGAAAAAAATCTTGGGAAGTCTTATGGCTTGTGCTAACAAACAGATAAAAAATTATGAAAATGGTCCTTTTTTATGCTGAAATCAATCAATGCATAAAATCCATTAGTTTTGAATGTTACTCTAGCTTCTTCTGCCACTGGTGGCTGTCAGCTCTGTTTGGAAGCTGTCTCCAACCTCAGATCCATGATTCCTATGTTTGTGTAGCCATCAATCCAGGTGTCTGCAAGACAGAATCAGTCTTTCTGTCTTCCAGCTCAGAGAATTGAAGTCTCAGACTCTGTTGTCTTGGAAACAAGGTTTTAAATATCGAGGTCCTGCTAGCTGTGCACAAAAATTAGAGTTGTTCTGGTATGTTTAGAAGGCCTTGCTAAGAGTAGTCCTTTAAGTCAAATTCAATCTAATTTTTTTTTTGTACCCTTGTGTCTAAACAAAAGGGAGACCCTGTTTTATATGGGCTGCATCTCCAGGGGATCAGCTGAGACAAAGCAATGGTGCAACGGTGAAAGGCGTGAGAATGTTTGAAATGGCAGCAAACAGATAAAAGTTATCCCCACTTCTTGACCCTAATGCAAAATGCAGCTGTTTGGGGAAGAAAATGAGAGTGTAAAATTCACCACACTTGAAAACATGAAAAGAGTGAATCTGAAAGATCACTTTGAATCAGATCTCACTTGTACAGAGGGGAAATAGGAAGATGTCTTGTGCTTGTAGTACATTGCTAACAATTGCATTACTTGCCCTTTTGGTTTGCACTACATTTTCTCCAAGTTCAACATTTACACCCATTAAATTTCGGTCTTTTAAAGACCACAGATTTTAAGATCATGAATGTCAGACAGTAACAGCAATACATTTTTTCCTGGATATTTCTTCAAGAATAAGTCCTTACACAGAATTTTCAGAATTTTTTTTTTTCTTTTTAAGAGACAGCCTCATGTCCTTACTGGTTATTGTATTGAGATGTAATATTGTGAATATTACAGCTTTACTTCAAGTCTGACTATGAAAGCCTTGGAAAGGACTGCCCATTATGTTTTATAATCTTATTTATAAAAGTGGAGACAGAAGGAATTAAGAGGAGTATATTTGGGGTGTGAAAGGCTGCTGGCTTTACAGTGACCAGTGAAACTGGCTCATTGAGTGGACTTGGAGGATGGGGAAGGGTTTATTGAAGCTCTCCACCCTGTTCTTGTTCTAGACAGCAAAGCCTGGGCAGATGAAAATCTGAGCCTTGTGATAGAAAACACTCTTTGCTGAGGGAGTTGTAGGATTCTCTTTGTAGCTTGCTTGTTTATGACAGATTTTAAGGTCTCATCCTGCCCTCGGGCAGCCGAGCAGAGGGAACAAAGAGATTAAAGGTGATTGGAAAACAAGACCATTGGTGATTACAATGATGGGTACCAGTCCTTCTATTTTACCTGTGACAGTAGAGAGAAGGTAAATTCATTTTTCATCTGAACTTCTTCTCCTGCCTACTCTCTTTGTGTGTGCCTCTCATCAGAGGTGCAGAGCAAGTTTCATTACCACACTGTCACACTTGGTTATTTCTTCCTCCGGTGCTCAGCACCAAAGCACATATTTAATTCCTACTCTCCAAGCCAGATGAAGAAGGCTGTGTTTTACTCTCCCCATCCTGTGCACTTCACCGTGCAGCTACAAACAGTGATGTGCACTTGGTGTTGGAAGCCAGGCTGGAACAGAAATATCACCAGAAGCCTCCTGTGCGTTACGTTGGAGCGTCTGGAGCCGTTCCTGGTGGCTGAGCATCCCCCAGACAGAGCTGTAATGACAACTGGCAGTGATTAGCACCTCTGCTAGAAAAACTTGTCGTTGCCTCCAAGCACCAAATGGCAGCCTGGATGATTTCTCCTGTAGAGCTTTGGCCTTTTGGGCTGTCACTGTCCAGTAAGGTGAGGATTTCTCTGCAGTTATTGTGGTTTTCTTTTCCTATCACCTTCATCGTTTACGGTACCCACAGAACTTACTCATGGCCAGGCTGTTGTACCAGATGCTATTCAACCATAAAATGGAATATAATCTTCCTTCTGAAGATTCCATTTTTTTTGCACTATCTATATTAAACATGGTACTAAATAGTGATTTTAATAAGACTGTCTCTCTGTATATAAATAAGGACTTTTTTTTCTCTGAATTTTTTGCCAGGAGGTGAAAAAAATCCAAATTAACAGATCCATCAATTATTTTTTTCCTCTGTTCTTCCAACATTTTAAACAATCTGAAGCCTGAAAATAGGTAACTTGATTTAATCAATCTTCCAAGAAACCCTCCCATCAGTCATAGCACCAGCAGTGGGGATGTCATGGTCTCAGCTGGGGGATGAGTCAAATTCCAAAGCTCTGTATATGGAAAGGACCATGTGAACTAACAAGATTACACAGATTATAAATTTCATGTTTGTTTCAAAACCAGTTTATATCATTTACAATTTCTTTCAATGGGAACTCTTATTTGCTTTGATAAATTTTTCTTCCAGGTTGTTAGTTACTTTTTCCCAGATATTTACTTTGTCTTTTAAGACTACACGTAGCTTCCAGTAACATAATAGTGTTAGTGCCCATTTATATATGAAATAACATTATTTTGAAATACTGCATTCCAGTTGTTAGTGTTTCCAAAGGATATTTGTTCCTGGAACTGCATTCATCATGTTAACAGAGTTAAGCAAAATTGCAGCAAGAAAAGTTGTGGCAAGGTAATGACAAATGCCATTTGTAAAGAAAACTAGGGTTGAAACAATTTAAATTTTAAGACAATTCAATTTCAGTTCCTGACTGCTGGGGCAGACAAATTCATTTCAGAGGAGAACAGAACAGCATTTCCTGGTCAGGTAGTCAATGAAATAAGAGCTCAGGATGGAGTCTGTGTCCTTTTTAAGGTTGTCATCCCCTCTCTGTGGCTTTCTCCCCCGTGTCTGTCTCCCTGCAGACCCCGGAGGAGCTCGAGGACGACTCAGACTTTGAGCAGGAGGATTACGACGTGCGCAGCCGAACGAGCGTGCAGACTGAGGATGACCAGCTCATTGCTGGCCAGAGTGCAAGGGTGAGTACAAACCCCACGTGCCTCCAGTGAGAGTCCAGCAGTGACCAGTGAAATCTCTGCCTCAGAAAGCAAAGGCAGCGATTTCCCGTCCTCAGGGTTCTTTAGGAAAGGATGGGACCAGGCTGATGGAGGTGTTGAAGGTTTGTTTCATGTCAAACCTGTCCACGTAGCATTTATTGAATGGTCTTGAGGCTTTTGTGGTGCATAGTATCAGCTGCTTGCTCCAGCTAGTGCTGCAAGGGAAGGCTTTGCAGGTTTGGAATGTGCTGAAAGCGTGGGAGTAGTCAGCAAATTGAAAAAAAAAAAAAATCCCATCAGCGCACCATGTGCTGTATCCAGAGAAATCTTACATTAGTCATGTTTCCCAGTGTGCAAACCTGTCAAGAAGATCTGTTTAAGCTACTGAGTAGTCCCTGTAATTTAATTGTAATTGAAGACATTTGCTACTGAGTCAATGTAATTTTACCAGGGTAATTACATCATGATAAACTCCAGTCACTGTGATTTGCGACCCCAGCTTGTGCATGGGGATTGCAAATTAAGCTGATGAGTGCTTCAGGGTCACAGGTGCTGGGGAAGTGAAGTCTGTTAACACTCAGGAATATTCCTGTTAACACTCAGAATTATGCCACCCTCTGCTGAATGTTTACCTTTTACTGAATAGGCTTCTCAACTCAGATTATTAAAAAAAAAATCAGAATATAATTTTACGCATCATGAAAATATATTTGACTGGCAAGAAAGGTTTTTTAAAAAGAAAAGCCTTTGAACATTTTCCAGGAGAGAACCAGTGGGAAACTGGGAATTACTTGAATGATTTTCATGGCTGTTTCACACAAGTCTGGTTTGTTCTGACCTGCTAGAAGTGAAGCTATGGACTAAATAAGAAGCATCCTCCCCACACACCAACACCAGCAAAAATTGGTAACTGGAATGGGGATTTCTTACCTTGGAAGAGGATTTGTAGGTCTGAGAACCTAAAGACCAGCAGGCAAAGATGCTCCAAGCACTCAGAGGACCATTACAGAGGAGTTCTCAGCTGCTGTAGGTTGGGGCTTGACACAAAGGTTTTACACCATGAAAAGAAACAGTAGAGTAACAAAAATCTGAAAGCAGCTTACTCAGATGTGTGGGAGAAATGCAGGGCATGGATCCAGTGGAATAGGCAGAGATTTCTTTTTGTCTTAAAATTATTTCCCTGAATATTGAATATAGATGGTAAATAAACCATACCTACGCATCAGAAAAACTGGAGTTTTATCATGACATCCCTAAGGCAAAAAATACCTGGATTCCTTACTGTGAGACTGGTGACAGAACTGTTCTGGATGTAGTTGACTATCTTTTGTGATTTTTATATTTTAAAGGGCATTAAGTCCTGTTTGAGATATTCAAAGTATTGACTACTAAAGCAAATCTCAGGTATAACAGAAATGAGATACAGTACAGATGATTTTGTCAGGTTTCACAGCCTTTTTCATCTTTTTGGTTACATTCAGGACTGGGTGGCGTGTCATCCATTCTTGATCCGAAACCCAAGTAAAGACTGCAGTAATTTTTCTTACTAAGTAAGAATCAAGTTCACCTGGGGATTTAGGAGTCTTAAATTCTATTACATTTATTGTGGTTATTATTACTGCTGCACTTAAAACCTTCTGCTTTGATCAGCTACACACTGTATAAACATAATACATCATAAAGACAGTTCCTGAATAGCATAGATTGCAATGTGGCACAGTAAGCAACAAATCAGAAAAACCTAAAAGGGAAACATGCTAAGCAGAAGCTGCCCAGTCCCCAGTCTGGAGTGCTAAGCAGAATAAAATCTTATCTGAACCTTTTCTGTGGAAAAAATGCAAAATACTTTTATTTGTGCAATGTAATGGATTTGTTTAATATGCTTGCTCCATGAGGCTGGTAGTGCTTTGGTAGAAAAACTTGTGCTGGTCTTCAGTAGAAATAAAACTGGAATTTATGGGCTGCATTTGCTGTAGGATATGGCTGCTTTGAAAGCACATCAGCAGCTGGAACAGAAATATCACAGCACTGTTTACCAGTTTAAAGAGTGTTCAGGTGAAATAGCCACTTGAAGAAACCACAGGCAAGTCACACAGATAAACTTCCCAAATTTCACTACTCCTATTGCATTCTCTTAACTTCAGTTAGTTCCTCAGTTCTGTCGTTTTATGTGCATTTTATGTATTTATTTATTAGCTTGACTTACACTGCATTTTTCTGTGCAAAGACTATTATGCTAACATTTGAAACTGCTGAGTTACATTGATAAGGCCTAATTAAAACTCGTCTTGAATTTTAATTTGATTAACTTGCAAATTTCTCATTTTCTGATCTACTGTTTATAACCCTTTTTAATTTCAGTTTGGGAAAAGGTCAATTATGAATTTTTAAAAGCCAAGAGCATTTTAAGAATATGTAGAAAAAGGCTTCAGCTGATTGAAAGTGACATAAACAAGAAAAAAATGTAATGACACTTAAATATGTGTCACACCCCATTAAATGCATAATGTGGTCTTCAGAACCCCTAGAGCCAAATAATAGCTTAACTTGGAAATGATTATTCAAAGTGTCCATTTGATCTTCAAAAGTAATTATTACCATTTTTTTAGGGTTTTTTTGGGGAGGGGGACAGGAACTTCGTGCTTTGTTCATGCTGAGACAGATCAGTACCAACCTGTTCAGTGCCTTTTTGCATCTCTTCCAAGAGAAAATTAGAACACTAAATACCATTAAAAGATATGTTTGTTATAATTCACTTCAAAGGTATTGCCTTGTGTGTCACAGTTTATTTTACTGTTGTGTTAATCTGAAATCCTCTGTTTCTGACACAGCAATTCAGTCTGCCTTTTCCCATAAATGTCACTCGTTTTATTCTTCCTCATAATTGAGATTTAATCCTCCTTTACCAACTGGTGAATAATCACGACATCATAAATATAAATTTTATCATCTTGAAAGTGCAAGAAGAGGCATAAACATGCTCTGAATGTGCTTTTGCCTGTCGTGACAGAAATCAAATGCCTATAGGATTTTGCTTGGCATCTTTAACTCCCATAAAAAGAAATTCAAGCTGTTGTGTCTAGTGGAAAGATCCAGTTTGTAGCTTCCTTTTTGTCATGCCCAACTCCTGTTCTTTCTCCAGGCTATCATGGCTCAGCTGCCCCAGGAGGAGAAGGCAAAGATTGCTGAGCAGGTGGAGATATTCCACCAAGAAAAGAGCAAGCTGGATGCAGAGGTGGCCAAGTGGGATGACAGTGGCAATGACATCATTGTGCTGGCCAAGCAGATGTGCATGATTATGATGGAAATGACAGATTTCACCAGGTAAGGACAAAATAACCCCAGCTGAGGAGCTCGGATGTGCCACATCTCCCTTTTCTGCTCGGTTTGTGCCCTTTCGAGATGATTTGCTGTGGTTTTGGGGATGCAAAGCCAAGGAACGCTCATCATGCACACTGCCCTGGGTACTTGTCCAAGTGGGATTAATCACATGAAGTTTTTGTGCTATTTGCAAGTCTCTTTTATTTGCTGATCATTTTGTAAAGTTAGTCTGTGACCTTACAGACACTGCAGTGACATTTCGTTTAGTACCCATCTAAATGCATGTGCCTCTCTGAACTTTCAACATTTCAGCACAATTTGTGTCAATCAAAAATAATGGCAAAACTATTTATATCATTTGAACACTGAACTTCCTTCCAAAAAAAATCCCAAATGCAATGAAACTGGTTTGATCTAATGCTTCATGGGAGTCTGTCAGTAATGATTTTTTTTTTTTGCTTTCATTTATTTTCTCTGTTGATGTCTTATTCTTCTCTAATTGCAGAGAGTCAAAAGGCCATTCATTAATGGTACAATGTAAACAGAATTATTGTCTTTAACTATGGTCATATTGTTAATCACACCAGGGAGAACGGTTTGCGAGATTCTTTGAATTCCAGATCACCGTAGTAAATTAAATTTTGTTCAGTGTTTCTTTTTAAAGTGGGTTCAAAAGTTTAAATGCTACTGATCAAAGTGTGATTACACAAAACAGGATGAAAATCTTCCTGGTTTTTTTCAGCATTAAAATCAGACACCCATTTATTCATCTCTTTGTGTTGCCCCATCCCTGGAAGTGTTCAAGGCTGGTTGGTTGGAGCTTGGCAGTGGGTAGAACTGGATGGAGAGGATATTTTACACAATTCTGTGTTACTTTGGTATTGTCTTGGTGACTCTGATCCTTCTGTCAGCAAAAAAGAAAGTGAAATCTGCCCAAACAGTGTCATTGTATCAAGAAAAGAAGAAATGATGGCCTAAAGCAACAGCCCAGAATATGCACTGCTTCTGCAACCTCCTGCACAACCTTTGATATATTGAACATGAAATTGGAAGTTTTATAATTATATTTTCTAGCATCAAAAGAACAAAACTAATTTGAGAATGAGATAAAGACTACTGACACGTTTGAAATAATTAAAAAAAAAATCAGTGCACCTCTGTCTGCATCAGATTCAATAACAAGTCATTTAATATATTCCATTAAAACAGAAACAAGCCTTTCACACCTTTTTGGTTGGCTGTAACCTCAGCAGTGTTAGAACAGAATAATTTTTCAAATGCATGGAGTTTGTGGCAGTCAGAGCTGCTCATGTAATTAATGTAGAAGCACACGAGGTCACCAAGAAGTATTTTTGCTGTAGTTTAAGTTCACCAGAAGTGGGATACTTGTATTTCATGTTTAAGGTGGCAATGAAAGTCTGGAAAGAAGATTAAAATGGAGATATGTTTCAGCATGTTATTCTTGCCATTATAGATTTAAAAAAAAAAAAAAAAATCCAAAAATTAAAAAAAAAAGTGTTTAATCATATTGTGATTTTCCACATTAAAAAAATGGAAAATGAACTTCCAGTTGAGACTTACTCAGGAGCAGCAGCAATTTTATTGGTACATGCAGGATTAAAGTTTTGAGTCTGAAGTAAACTCAGGAAAGTCTGTGGAGATCTTTTGTCTTAATACCTTTTGGTAGCTTTAATGACTAAAATCAGAATTCTATGCATCATCTTAACAATATTGTGAAAGATCAGGCTTAAAGCTAATTACACATATTTTAAGTGTAACATTCAAGTGTGTAACATAATGACTATGCTTCACCTCTCTTCATTTTCCAACAAAAAAATCTACTAAAAAGTTTTCTAAAATGTGGCATTCTTGCCCTAGACATGATGGGCTGAACATTTAGCATTGGCTTGGGAATCACATAATTTTGAAATAGTTGTGTATTCCAGGAGCAACATTGGCTTAATGAGCACTTAAAAATGCATATACTATTAAGTACAGCTCATGTGCTTGAAGGCACCATCGGACTAAATTGCCAGTGAGGCATTTTGTAAGGGAGAGGAAATACAGCAGACAGATTTCTTAATCAAGCCATACTATAAAGCACTTAAAAGGCAAAATTGTAATAAATTAAGAAGACATTTGTGTTGCTATTTTAAAATTGAGCGCTAAACAGTGTCACTAAAGCTGTTGCTTTTCATGATTTATTGAGATTGTGGGTAATTGTCTTATGTTTCACAGAGGGAAAGGCCCCCTGAAGAACACATCCGATGTCATTAATGCAGCCAAGAAGATTGCAGAGGCAGGATCCAGGATGGACAAATTGGCACGGGCAGTAGCTGATCAGGTAGCCCCAAAACGAGCTGAAATACAGTGTAACCTCTATGGATGAGTTGCCTTTTGCAGGAAAAGTCTGTCTTAAAAATTGCCTGTTGAGAGTCTGGATCCTGATCTTCCCATTGGACAGAAGTTGGTTCTTCTAGACCCATTCTGCATTCAGCATTCTGCAAAAGGAAAGTGAGAAATGAGTCTCTCCAAAGCCCAGAAATGCCTGACTTGTCCCCCAGCCTCACTTCTGGGCCTGTTAGAATTAGACAGAGTTGTCTAATTCTAATTCCAACCTTCAGGTTGGAAAATAACTGTGGGATCATCACATCCAAAATGTCTTTGCTGTTAAAAAAGCAGTAGGGATTTGGATGCTCCTTTCCCCTTGCCAAGTGCCTAGGATTCCTTAGATTCTTTTCAGCTCATTCTTCCAGCAATTTTTCCCTTGGTTTGGCACTGCACTCCTTCAGGGTTCTCTGACTCCCCATTTTCTGGTCTGCCTGAGTGTATTGTGCATGTTGTGCACCTCCTTTACCAAATTCATGTCACAGCTGGACAGATGACTTTGCTGTGTATATATTTTTAGATTGGATAATGTATACATCTGGAGAGCAAGAGGAAGCAGCATATTAAGAGTCAATAGCCAGATTTCAAATCCAGGTCCTATATAGCTAATTTTAGATTCAGGCAAATTAAATTTCACTATTTTTCCCTTTGTAAATTTCCTATAGTTTCTTTAATTTCATTGTAATCAAGAGAAAATTTGCTGGAAGTGGGAACTGGTAACTTCCTTGCCACTTGTCTTCCTCTTCAAAATGAGAATGTCATTTTCTTCTTCAAGTGAGTGTGATAGTGTCTAACACACCCTGCCATGGAATATGGGCCAGAGTGGCAAAAACCCCAAACCTGCCCATTTTCCTGTAGCCTCAGAAATGCTGGGTTTAGAAGAAAGAAGAAATCCATCTGTCAGCTGATGAAATTCCTAGTCTGCAGCATTTGCAGAGGTGGAATATTTTAAAGAAAGAAACAGAAGGAGACTTGTTATGCTTGGAGTACCTTGACTTGAGTCATATTTTAAATTTCAGAGGACTGTAACCCTAATAATAAACAATAAAATTATTTTGAGAATGAAGTATTTGTTTTAATGCTTGCACTTAATGATATTTCACAGAACTCTGGAGACCCTCATGCAATATAGACTCATTGTGGACAGTTACATTTTTAATTATTGCTCCAATGAGAGAGACCTTACATTTTTTTTCCCTCCAAGGTATTTATATTAAAGTCTTGACAACTCTTCAGAAGTATTGCTTTAAATTCATTCCTGCTGTTCATAGACTTCAACAACTGAGTAAATATTTTCATATTAAATTGGCACTGGTAGGGAGAAGAGGTCTTTTAGGGATTAATGCCTGAAAGGAGTGGCAACTGTCTGAGGAAGAGAGGCTCTACAGCAGCCACAGTGAAGCTCCAGCTTTGTTTATTATTAGTTGTAAAGGATGAGGAAAAAAAGCCAATTGACTCCTTTTGGGGTTGTAGACAACAATATATCCAACTACTTCACCATGAGCACATTCCTTGCCAGCATTAGCTGCTGGGGCCAGAACAGTGATCTCAAGGTAGGAACTGTGATGTTCTTGACTCATGTGCATTTAATTCTATCAGTTTTTCTTGAAATGCTCTGATAATATATATTTTTTTAATTGAACATAAACTCTCTAAGGTGATAAAAAGGCATATTTGGAATCTTTGTTCCTCAAGCTCTGCAGGAGCATTGTCAGTCAGACTTTGCTGGGTAGCCCCAAAGAGTATTTATTGGAGACATGCTGTTAGCAGTGGACCCTTTTAGCTCTGTTTCATCAGAGTGAATTACTGAGGTCTGTTCTCCTCAGGCAAGACTTGGAATATCAACTACAAGCCTGTTGTTTGTTATGCTGTTGATATTGTGAGGGATGATGCAGTTTCTATTAAGAGTCCCAGAGACTATGAATAAATTGTACTGGGGCCCTTTCTGGTTCTATTGATTATGAAACCCTCACAGCATCCAGCACATTCGACCTAATCTAATCCTCTGGAGGTCTGCACAAATGCCAGGGGAGCTGCCAGGCAGACAAGGGTGGGGGTAGCCACTCAGAACTGGGTTTGTCTTGACTTTAACTGGTCCATACTGGATGTTAACTTGGACGTCCAGCAGGCAGCCTGGAGTTCCGAGTTAAACCTGGTCTTTTGGCTGCTCAGTATAAATCCATAAATTAATGCAAAGCATAATTTAAAGTTGTTATTTTCATAATGCTCATAAAGAGGTTTCTCATTTTTCAGAAAGGTAGAGTGCATCTTTAGGTTGCAATTCATAAATCTTGAGTGAAATGAAAGGTATAATTTGCGTTTTCACATTTTCTCTAGTACCTCATGTAAAGACAAAGTGGAATAGATCCACCTAATGCACACACACTGCCACTATCTGATTACCTGTCCCTAATCTTGAGCTCAGCTCCACCTAACCAGGATTTGTGCTGTCTGCAGTGCCCAGACTCAGCCTGCAAGCAGGATCTGCTGGCCTACCTGCAGCGCATTGCCCTGTACTGCCACCAGCTCAACATCTGCAGCAAAGTGAAGGCGGAAGTTCAGAACCTGGGAGGAGAACTCATTGTATCAGGGGTAAGCTGGGATTTGTGTTTAGCCATTTGTTTCCCATGCAGAACTTGAAAGGGAGAATTTTTGATTGCAATAATGTACAAAACAAAAATCCACTGATTCATAAGCAAGTTTGTTTTCTTTTTTTTTAATTCTATCACCGTTATTCCAGGCCTTACAATAACTTGTAAGAGCAATTTGATTTTCCAATTACCCTTTGTTTATACTAACCTTGTAGAATCTTCATTCTTCAAAAGAAAAGTAATTTCATAGCCTAGAAAGTCATTGCCAAGCTGTGAATATTATAATTATTTGGAGCTTTTGTATATTTGCTCATTATAAATCTTCTTTCCTTTGTTAGTACTGGTAATTTCCTTCCTCTATGCAGAAGCCAACTTTCTATGAAGTGCATATTGTTAAGATGGTGATGACTAATGGGATTCATTCACTCAGGTTACAATGCACACTAGGTTTAGCAAAAGACTCTGGAAGGCCAGCAAAACACTTTAAATTTTGATGCATATGCTGTTTTCAAGTACTATTGCAAGCACAGTGATTATATACTCTAATACCACCCAGTTATTGCAGTTATTTTCAATGAACACTACAAATTTCTTACACACAACCTTTTGTAGAAATAAGGACAGGTAGCAATAATATTATAAGCAATGACTTTTTTACATTTTTAAATTTTTTTTTTTTCCTTCTCCTATGTTGGCCTTTGAGCCTCTGGGAGTATGCTAGAGCCAAGAAGAAGCAATGACTGCTCTTCATGATTTTTTTTCTTTCACGCTAGTTTAGCCCCATGACACCTTTGTTATCCTCTAACTCAAGTACAGACCATATGTATGTAAATTTGTAACATATTCCACTCTCCTGAGTGTTTTCAAAACAAAAGTGATTTGTGACACCCAAGATGCTCAAAACAAATTGTTTCCAAATGTGGTTTTGAAAAAGCACCCTTTCATTGTTTAAGCCCAATCAAGTACGAAGATGATTAGGACACCAAACTTGAGCCCTTCATTCCATCCATGAGATTCCCCAGTGGCATCACTGGCCTTCCTCAAACATATCAGAAGTCACAGAAAGTGTTCTCAGTCACGTAACACTTTTTTTTTTTTTTTTTACAAAGCACTATAGAAGGTCTTAAACATTTGCCAGGCTTTCTTGGATCAGGCATTCTGAAGTCATATACACAGTCCTAAAAGGAGCTGCTTAAAGGTTCCTGTATCTGTCCTGCAATTGGTCTTCACTTCTTGACGTATGTACGTATGTAATTTTAATACCTTGATCTTCCCACAGCAATGAAAAGATCCTCTTCCATTTCCCTGACACCAACGGCGTGGTCTGTCCTTGTGTCACTGACAGCTATGCTGCATTGTAATTGCTATGATCTTTTCTTACCTCCTGCCATCTGGGTCCAGCCTTTCATACCCATTGAGTTGTCATGTTCATCTCTCTAAAACAGCTCCCCGAATCAGTGCTTCTCCTGGCTTGGCTTTTGTGGTTGTGTGTGTTTCTTTTCTCGAGTCTCTTTATTCAGTGTTGGTGGATGCTGAATAAGCCATTGTGAGCCTTGCGCATCTCCTCGTTCCTGGAACATCCCCATCTGTTGTGGAATTATGAGTGGCCAAACCGCTTGAGTTCATCATTCCAGTCTGGCATTGTTGGCACCCGCTGCTTCCCAGGCTCCATCACCATTGTGTTTCTGTCTGGTGGGGTTTTCACAGTCAGTCTCAAAGGCAAAATGAGCTTCAACCACGGAGATTATTTGGGTCTGTTCCAAAGGCTCGGTAAAACTGACCTACAGAAAATTTGAAGATTGCCCAGCTTGCTTCTTCTGCTGGTGCTCTGAGCAGGAGGAGGTATAGTGAGTTGAAGTCCTGTGCATCCCTTTGTGAGAGCATTATCTTGTGATCTGATGGGAGCCAGTCAGTGCAGAGCTTTCCTGACAGTGTGTTCTGAGCTGTTGATCTTCAGGGTGCTGGGTACTGTATGCTCCTTTGCTATCCAGAGGTCTGGTATCCAAGTGCACATCCACATCTGCTTGTCTACTTGCTGCTTCTGCTTCCATCTTCTTCTTCATTCTCTCTTGGATAGCCAATTACAAATAAACAGTATTTTATTTATACTAAAATGAAATACCATTATTTGGCAACTTGCATACAGTACAGTGTTAGAAGTA
Source organism: Dicaeum eximium (assembly GCA_013396995.1). NCBI lineage: Eukaryota > Metazoa > Chordata > Aves > Passeriformes > Dicaeidae > Dicaeum > Dicaeum eximium. The sequence goes on from VWZP01004496.1 coordinate 15,509, forward strand.
CTACAGAAATCCAGGACTCAAGCTTCCCAACCTATGAGTACAGAAGTAAGTTTCTGTGATTATGCTATATTTAAGTGTTTTGATGTAAATATCAAGCACCATGACAATGATTACAATGTTGTAATTTACTACTGTGTTTACAAAGAACCACGAGACAATTCAGAGCGAGCCAAAAGATGACTTGCGATTCAGAACTATTATGGGGAGTAGGATCTCTGCTTGAATTTTTTCATTATTAAGAATATTAATCAATATTTATAAATGAAATGAATGTATGCATATGTATGTTTGGATCTTTGTGTGGGTGTATGCATATTTATATATAAAGGAAAGAGACATAAAACCAATTAAAAGCTAAAAGACAGATGAAAGCCACCCCACAGTTCTTACAGTTTTGTTAGAGAAAAATATGTTGCAACAACTTCAAAAATACTGTGTACATAACATTTAATGTGCCGTATGTCTTTTGATGAAACTTCTATTTCTTTTTTTTCCCCCAAGATTCAGTAGTTCAGTATGGTTTATCTCTGAAAATAAGCATAAAGCTGATCTTCTTTGCTTTTCCCTCTATAGATTGATATGATTCTAGCATAGCATATGAAGGGTCCTTTGTGGCATCAGTGACTTTGGTGCAAATAGGAAAACAGATCAAAAAGTAAGAAAATGTCACAGTCCTGAATTGTAAATTATTTCAGTAAAGAACCCACTGTTGTTTTCCCTTTTCTTTCTCCCATTCCTTTTCCCCTCCACTCTTTTTTCTCCTTTGATCTTTCCCATCAGACTCCCTCCATGCAGATAGCAAAATTATTTTTACCAGTTAAGTAAGACCTGGCAATTGGGAGATAGCACATATCAGCTAATTCCTCATTAATATTAAGAGGACAAGGACAATTTAGACTGTCTGTTGACTTGGTCCTTTGTGTTCCAAGGTGAGACTCTTAATTCCTGATTCCAATCAAGTTTTGAAAAGAAAAATAAGGAAAAACCCTGATACCAGTTCTTCAGTGAGAAGCCCTGGAAACCCAAAAAAAGATTGCAGGGAAGAAAATAAGCAAAAACAGTGAGGAGGATGTTAGATAAAAGCAAAAAGAAACTAATATCAAAAATTGCAAAAGATTTAAAAAATATTTCTAACTGTGTAGATGATAGCCTTGTTCATAATAAAACTCTCTTTGACCTTGGTCCATAAACAGATATATGTTTCTGCAATTTAAGATTTCAGTATTCAATTTCTAGTTCCCCTCTGAGAATAAACAACCTCCTTTAATGAAATTACAGAGTAAAAACACTTCAAAATAATTTGCTTTGTCTCTTGCTTTGGTTTATTTAAGGTAATGCATATTTGCTTCATAATCACTTGCAGTATTGTACTGGAATGAATCCTCTGAGGTGCTGGGAGTACACTGCTCTCAGTGAAGTAAATCCCATTTACATATACGTAGCTCTTGCTGTTGGCCTTTCCTTTTTGTGGGAGCTACTCTTGTTGAATAGAGTTGCTTTTAATGATGTTTTCTATTTGGATAAAAAAATCAGACTTCTAACTCTAGGGCTGGTTTATTTTTCTAGCATTCCTGTCAGCCTCTTGTTAGCAAGAGAATTACAATAAAACAAATTTATATGTTCATTTCCTATTCTAGCATAAATATCCACTTGTTCTGTTTACTGCTGCTCAGAAGCTGATCAGCTCATTTACCTACTATCCATTTAGGCTGTGAGCTTGCATTTTTTAAAGTTCTTGTTTATGTTAGCAGATTTGCCACACTTTTTCCTCTAGGATTAGATTGAGCAGAATTTAAGAAAATCCCTTATCCAAGGCAGCTCCTTATCCTGTTCAGGTTTGATTTAGAGCCCTACAGATAAAATCAGCTGTATTATCAGAAAATTTGCCAGTCTTAAACTTCTGAACCAGACAGATATGCAGTGTCACACAGAGGAGCAGCCACTGTCCAAAAGTGTGGAATCAATAGCTAAAGCACACTCCAAACATCCTTTTTAGCTGGATCCAGTTCCCAGTTATTTTCCAAGTCCTATTTATCTTAACATAATAGGCTCAGCTGTGGTACCCAGAGAAGGATTCCTATGTTCTGTTGAAGATACAAGGCAGTGTAGGTAGGACTGTGAGTTTATCAAGGAGCTCTTGCTTAGTGAATTGAGGAGTTTAGCAGGAACAGGAAGGGGAAAAGGATGGAGCCACCCCGTTAATTTTGGGTAGGATATGACAAAAATTGACCTAACACCTGGACTGGGAGGGTGGATACATAAAAGTATGAACAAATACAGATATACTGCAAAATAATTATATGTTTATTTGTAATCAGTGATAAGAGTAAGGTAACCAGAAAGAGCCAGTCCTCATAAAATATTGAGCCTCATTATTTATCAGAGAAGAACAGTGAGCATCCAGCCATTTTTTCAAATGAGCTCACCACCAGTTTCCCTATCAATTTTTCCTATGGGTCTTAGATCTAATAAAAATGGCTGAAATGTCCTACTTTGCTTTGAATTAAGGCTGCATCACTCTCATCACTCTAAACTACCTCATAGTGTAAAAGCAAGTTGGTATTGTGTGGGCAGTAAAGTATCAAGTTACTACATATTAATTCTATAGACTCAAAGGAAAATCATGTGGTTTGAAGTTCACCTGTTATTAAAAGTGAGCAAGGCCATCTTTCATGGAATTTGGATTAAGAGCAGTTACTTAAGAGCCACTGACAGGGTGTTTCAATTCCCTGAAACAGAAAGCCTTTCTGGTGTGTTTTCCTTTCTTTTAAAGTTGGCAATCAGAGAGAACCTTTGCATTTAAAATGCTTAAGAGAGTGGAAGAAGTGTTGATTTGGAGTTTGGGAAACAGAGCAATTTCTTTCTCCTGAACCAGGTAAGAACTGAGGATCATGTGAAAGAAAGGGAGAGTTGGTAAATTGACAAAACTGTTGGGTTCCTTCTCGTCAAGATTCTCAGGAGTGCAAAAAGGTTACTCAGCTAGCAACAAAATGAGTTTTGCTATAAATTTATAATATAAATGGAACAACTGGCTCACATATCCTTGTCTCTAAGCTGTAGAGAAGTGGGTAAGGAGCTGCCTGCATGGTCACTCTCAAAGAGTTGTAGTGAAGGGCTCACTGTCCAAGTGGACACCAGGGATGAGCGTGCTCCTCAGGGCTTGGTGGTGGGACTGGCACTGTTTAACATCTTTGTCACTGGCATGGACTGTGGGATCAAGTGCACCCTCAGCAAGTTTGTCATCCAGACAAATCTGGTGTCATGCAGAGAGGCCTGGACAGGCTGGAGAGGTGGGTCTGTAAGAACCTTGTGATGTTCAGCAAAGTGCAGGGTCCTGCTGCTGGGTCAGGGCAATCCCTGACACAAACACAGCCTGGGAGGAGAATGGACTGAGAGCAGACCTGAGGAGAAGAGCTTGGGGGTGTTGGTTGATGAAAAGCTCCACATGACCCAGTAATGTGGACAGGCAGCCCAGAATCCACAGATTCCCTGAGCTGCATCCAAAGCACTGTGGGCAGCAGGGGAGGGAGGGGATTCTCCCCATCTCCCAGGCAACCAGCCACACTATAAGAGGACACAGTCTTAAGCTGTGCCAGAGGAGGTTTAGGTTGGACATTAGGAGGGATTTCTTCATAGAAAAGGTGATGAGACATGGGGATGGGCTGCCCAGGGAGGTGGTGGAGTCACAGTCCCTGGAGGTGTTAAGGGAAGACTGGACCTGGCACTTGGTGCCATAGTGGTGCTGGGTCATAGGATGGACTCAGTGAGCTCAGAGTCTTTTCCAACCTAGCTGGTCCTGTGATTCTATAGAAGGAGAGGGTAAAGAACAGCACTTAGGAAATAATAAGCAAGTGAGCCAAAGAAATAGGAGATATTAAATATTCAGGGGAAGAAAGCCAAACCAAAAGCAAGACAGGAGTATAAAATCAAAGAATTGCAGTGTTGGGAAAGAACTGAGATGAAGTCAGGACCATAAAGTTGGTTAACTCCACAATAATCTCTACTTTCCTAATATAACAAGCAGGGAGAGAAATAAAAAAGTCAGGGTCTTTATTGTGACATTGTGAAAAGACAGCTTCCAGGCCAGGAAGGCCTGGGCTAGGTTGTGAAAGGGAGACCTTGATCTACACGGTGTATTCAAGTAGCTCATGTCATCTGCTCTGGGAGTCATTAAAGACATAAAAAATACAGAAAGATATTTAGATGTTTAGAAAGATGCTGGACAGTTTGGCTTGGAGATATTTTTAAGTAACCTCTGCATAAGTGTTCAAATGTATGCAGATATATTGATACATGTGAGGGTGAAATACAGGCATAGTGAGTGCACTCAGTTCCAAAATATATGGCTGTGTGAAGCATATATACTTATACAGGTTTGGATAAACCTTTATCTGGAACAAATTTGTTTGAACTGACTAATTTAGGAGTCTCCAACTCCTGCTGGCACAGAATGTCCCTCAGTACACTGTCCATGAAGGGACTACCTGATGATGTGATAACATAAAAAATTTATCATCCTGACACTGAGTTAATTTACTACTCCTAAAGGACAAAGACACCAGTGAGTTATGCAGGTTAATCAAAATGAGTGCTGATAAAATCCTTATGGTCATATATTCATTATATATGATGTATTTTACAGAAGCTCTGTCTTAGGGCTTTCTCAAAGTTAAAACAGCGAAGAATTCCTAATTGCCCTATGAAACATATTAAAGATGAATAATTTTTAAAAAGAGGCTTTAATAGATGTACCTGCTGTTATAAATTGACGCGAATAATTTGATTCACCCTTTGTCAATTTATAGAATTTATTAATTAGAGCAAGCAGTAGCAAGTAAAAACACAGCGCTGGGTCTGACCGGGGAGCTCATCTCGCCAACGGCCAACACCCTCCCACTCAGTTCACCCAGTTTTATGTGTTTCCAACTATCTCTATTGGCGGTTTGCCCAGTACTCTGCGTTTGCGCGGTGTGTTGCCAGGGGGTCTCAATCTGCCTTCTGGTGGTCGTCTGAGGAAGGCCCCCTCTTCTTCCTCGGTGTTTTGCTGAGCTGTAATAATCTTGCTGTTCATGATTACAAAGGTACAATAGACAATTGCAAAAACACAATACACAAATGTTGGCAGCTACTTCTATCCTTGCAGTTGGATACTTTTTACTTAACTTTGTGGTTTAGTTGCACAAACTGTCAGTCACACTACTGCTGACTATGCTGCACAAAAATGGCTCTTAAACACCTATCAAATCTTATAATGTTACCCTCGGTTTGATGAACAAGAGACCCCTAATCTATCACACCTGCAGTGGCTCTAAAGCCGTTTGCAATAGCTCTCCCAAATATTTGACAGTAATAGGAATTTAGTTCATTATGTGTACCTTGCCTGTTGCATCCCAGTGAAGGGAGCCTGGACCAGGAGCTCAGAGAGTTTATGCAGTTGGCTTCGTTGGAGGGATTCAAGCCTGGAGCAGACAATGTAGCAGCTGAGAAGATCTAATGTTGGTAATCAACTCATTTCGAGTTAAAAGTTATACAAGAGTCCTCTCTTTTAAGTGAGGTTGGACCAGAGTTTTGATTCAGCCAAGTGAAAGATCCTGCAGGATCTTGTTCCTGTGGCAGGGAGTTCACAGGGTTTTGCCTTTGTAAAAGGTGCTGGATTGGATGACAGTGCTTTGGGCATCAGGGGGATCATAACTGTGACCCACAGAAAAAACTCTGCAGAAGCCCCTGGAAAGATTAATTTATTTGTCTTAGTGTATGGCTGTTCCTTCAAAGAAAGTGGATGGTGGCAGACAGAGTTTATGTAAGGCAAAGCAGATGAACAAAGCTCAAGACACAACTGAAAAATCTAACAAGAACATATTTTTTGTGCCATAATCTCGGTTCTTTTGAAGTTCCAATTTTTATATATAAGCCTATGTTTAGGACTAAGTAAACACCTAAATTTATATGAATGCATGTATAAATACACATAAATATGAATCTATACATCCTGCATAAATGGAAAGATGTTATCTAGAATTTAATTTGCAAAGCAAAATTACACTGCACTTGTCTTCATTATAATATATTCATGGAGACAAGAAGCACACACACCATCTATATGTCTGCATTCAGTAGGTTTAAATTTAGACAGGTCAGACTTTTATCCTTATTAAGAAGCATTTTGGCTCTGGGGAACATGCTCTTGTGCTTTATCAAGTGACTAATATTCATGCATTTGTGAAGATTAAATTTATTGAAATTTCTCATTAGAACAATTTTCTGCAAAGAAAAGCATTTCTGACACCAAACAATATTAAGCCATTTAATTCCTTGAAAACAATGTAAAATGTTACAGATTCAAGACTGAGGCTTGAAACAAATATGACCACAGAAAAATGTTAGAGCATTGAAGAAAATACTATTGTATGTGCTTCATTACATACTGCATTTTCTTTAAAAATAGCAGCCACTCAAAAATTCAGAGCTTGCCTGCTACAGTGGCTACAGCTTCACTTCAGCCTGTTTTCCTATTCCAGGCCATGCTGAACGAGCTGGGAAGAAAATGGGAATTTAATGGCTTTGTGATACACAAATTACACCAGCCCTACAATAATTAGCAGGGCTCAAAGACCATTCTAACACACCCTAAGATATGGTCCCAAAGGATTATTCCTGTAAGAATTACTATAAAGAAAGAGAGGACTTTGGTGCTATCTTATGTTCACTTGTTTTCATGTCTTACTGCCTTTAAAAGAGATACTTTGGGACTAAGTGTCACCATTTTGTATTAAATAAGAATTCCTTTCCCCTGGGGCATTCTCAGTTGACCTTCCTAATGCCCAGCAGAGGCATTAGAAACCTCATGAACCCTAATAGGTTCATCCCAAGGCCATAAATGAAAATGAGGTTTGTTTCTTGCACGTGGAATTACGGGGAATGAGTTTCCATAATGACAGATTTAACCCACAACTGGAGATTTTGGATTGTGTTTCTTACACAGAAGTACATCTTGTAGCCCTTACAATTATTTAACTCCTCGAGCTGGAGAGTGGTGACACTAAATCCCAGTACTATCAAATGGTGCTTTTGCAGATATTAAAAGAGTAACAACTAAAGTTCGGACTCATCAGTTACTTTGACTATAATTGTATTTCTTGACAACCAGAGTTGCAGATGAGTAGCGCACACACACAACTATTCACAGACAAGATGTGCCCTCCAGGAAAAACATCAGCAGATTTCTCCAGCCTGAGCAAAATCAACTGCAAATACTGAACAGAACAGCTTACAACAAAGTTCTTAATAAAATCCACAAAAGAGATGTGTTTCCATTAAATGAGGGAGGTCATAATGGCCTTTAGGAGGAGAGCTAACTTGGTGAGGAAGGTTAAAAGTAGCCTTCTATCTTTAACCTCTGAAATATATTCTTCCACACTTGGGACATATTATTATTAAAATTATTATTTATGTACCTCATAGAAGCAAAGGAAGAATAGTTCTGTTATCACTTCTAATCTTACATGACTGATAAGCAGCTGCTTCAACAAAAAGGGTTTGTTTTGTATAATATAATTAAGACATTGATATGAAGTCAAAGTAGAAAACTATCCAGTATGAGAAAAATCAATCCTAACCTCTTACTGTTATATATTCTCAAAAGCTTTCTTTTAATATCAATTCTTTCTGATTCTGACTAATACATCATCAAAACCTTGTGAGCTGGGTTACCAGGTAGGTAACAATGTGTCCAGAAACTGAGATGAAGTTTACAAGTAATGTCTGCTAAATCTCATCAAAGACCAAATTAGAATTCTGTAAAACTGGATTAGAGCATCAATATCTGAGCCAAAAGACTGCAAAAACATTTTCATCCCCGTTTTATACCTGCAACTGTGTTCAACATTTCCACTGTCAAAAAGTTAGAGAAGTTACAGCTCTCCTCAGTGTCAGGAAGGATGTTCCATATTTCATCATTCCTTATGTGTGACAGATAATGTACAAAAAGGATTTTCCCACTTATCCATCATGCTGACTCCCTGGAGCAGCTGGCTCTCTTTGGGTCAGAGGTGTGTCTGTGTTAAGCTCTCAGACTTTTATGATATGTGTCACTTTGGCATTTTTACACAGCCTTTTCCAGCTTTCGTTTCAATTCCTTACAACCCATCCTTTTTTACCTTCTGTGTCTGTACCAGTCTGGGAAATGCTTCTGCAGGGTTGGATCTCTGTGCTCAAACTTCACAGACAGCACCCAGAGGTCCCTGTGTGTGCCTGCCTTTCCCACCACGTGTTCATCCTTTCAAGCAAGAAAGAAAACACATTGGGATTTTTTTTCCATCAGATCTTTGAGGTCAGACTAAACATGGATCCCACTTTAAGTTGATTTCTGGTGCCTAGGTGCAAGTGATTAAATCAATTACTTGACCATCATTTCCATAGTTTTCTTATGCTGTTAGGCTGAACTTACATCCCTTAAGAAAATATTTGATATTAAAGTCTTCATTTACTGTCTCTTTGTGTTTCCATGCTTTCATTTAATTAATCTTAATTGCGTTCCTTGGAGCATTTGGAAGATTTATGCACTTTCTTGAATTTATATACATTTTAAAAATGCTTTCATGAGGTGTATCCTTTCTCTGCTTTTACTCAGTAATGTGTTTAGAGTCTGTGCACAGCTCAGTCTTAACTTTGCTCTTCACTTTATATTCTCTTTATCAGCTACAGCTATGATAATGAGCAGGTCAAAACAAGATTTCAGATTGAAGTAGTACTAGCCCTAGAATACCATCTGGGGTATAATTTGCCACCCAGTCTATTGAACTGTTTATATCACATTATCATGGTGGAATTTTCCATATTTCTCCATATTTCTTCTCTTTTTACTGAAGAATGTCTTTGGCCATATTCAGTCTTCCAGGATTTAATTGTGCTTTTTCCATATGTTTCATCCCAATAAAAGGCAATTTACCTCTTTATCTCTCTAATTTCTCTCTTTACAAGATCTTAGAACTGCTGTTACATGTGTAATTTTTCTGATATTTAAGTTTGTATCCTCTGAGCATCCTTCTCTTTATCAGAAAGAACAAACTCACATAGACTCCATCAGGTCTGGTGGTCACAGGAGTTCAAAATATGTTCCTACTTTATTTGGCAAAAACAACTGTGGTGCAGTAGCCAAGCCATAGGTTCCCTCAGTTATGAATTCACTGAACACTACTTGCTACTTTTTACCATAAAAGCCTTGAAAAATTGGATTTTTCTTTTCTCTTTAGTAGGCCATTAGACATAAATATTATTAAGTAGTTGATGCAGTACAGGGGACTAGAGGAGATTTTCCTCCTCTCTGTCTTCAAAAGTGCAAATAGTTTGTAATCAAGAGATGATGTACAGAGCAAACAGCTAAATTATGGACAGCTCTATCATCACTTAGCATTGCTCAGCTGCAGCCTAGTTTTGCATTGTGTTCCTGCAGTCACATCTCATCTCTAACAGCCACAAGAACTCTTCATTTCGCCCACTGGGCACCCATTTTTGTTGAGTTTTTAATTCCACAAATGCACTGCTTTAAAGCAACATCTGCAGATCCTGCAGGATAACCACGATGACAAAAGTTTTGAAGGTCAAGAAGGAAAATGCTTGACTCTGTTGTTAGGTGGAGTGACTGGTAGTAGACATGAGTCACACACTTCCTTTTTTCAGTAAAATTAAAGGAGAGGAAAACAAAGAACACACTAACAGAGCACGGAATGCACATTAATCATTATTAAGACAGAAAAACTAATCATGATTAGATTACAATTCACATGAACCTTGTAGCACCAAAAAGCCTGAGGGAAAGCATCGATATTAACTCCATAGATACCCTTAAAGGACATCTAAGGGGTATTTATATTTCCTCTTCCAAAAGGCAGGCTCTTATGCTAGCAGTCTTTACTGGCACTGAACAGTCCCCCATTCTCTAAGCAGTTTTATTTAATGGAGTTAGGTGTAGCAGGAGAAAAAAAATATACTGATTTTTTAAATTTTAGTCTACAGCTAGGTTATTAAGAAAATCCCACTGGATAATATAAGTAATTATGTTTACTCCCAAACCTGCTTTTCCAAAATTTGGATGATAAAAATACCATTTACAATAAAGTAGACTGAATATCCCATTTTAAGTCCTCCAGTTTCAGTCCTTGGGATGTTGTTTGAAAAAAATAGTGTGCCTATGTCGTTTGAAAAAAAAAAGTGTGCCTCAGCCTGTATGGCTGTCATTGTCAAAAAATGTACATTTTTAAAAACATCACCTCTTTGCAATTTTATTGCTATTTTCTGGAACTTGAAAGTGTGCTCTGTAAATAAATGTATGCCCAGAATTTTTATACTTCCCTCACTGGTTCTTTCAGCACAGTTTGTCAGTTCTCATTTTCAGTGCAAGCAAACCATAATTCTTTTCCTGACCTCCCTCATGCAGTGCTGTAGGAGCCCAACCCTCTGGATTATTGTACTCGAGGGTCAATCCGCAGGTGTGAATTGGATGTTTTTCCCACATGAGGGAACACAAGTGTAATTCCTGTTGCAATCACTGAAATTTTGGCTGTTTGCACCGGTGTGGATGTTTTTTGTGCAGTTTGCCCGTACAAAGCCACACATAAAATAGAGTCACCTTGGAATCTATTGACCAAATTCGTGCCCGATCCAATGTCAGCCAGCGTTTAATTGGGATAGAGCTCTCTGTCCTCTCTGGTTGTCATCAAAAGGTGCCAAAAACGTTCCCCTTTGGAATCAGCTGAGCCTGTGCTGTGGGAAGGAGTGAGAGGAACCCCAGCCAGCGGGGTTGCTCATCGTGGAGGAGGCCCTGTGTCCTTGGCCAAGCATAGCTCCTTCAGCACACGTTCCCCTCTCTCCTCACCTCTACGCTACGGCACGATATTTCTCTTGCTCTCTCTCTCACTATCTCTTTTCTGTATCTCTCGGAAATCAGACTGGAGTTCAGAGCACTTTCACTACCTTTTATGAGGTAGAGTGTGATGTCATAGATGGGGGCAGGGCTAGTCAACTTTCCACCCACCCACCCACCTGTGCTGAGGGAGCTACGCTTGAGACGGGAAGCGGTGACTCCTCAACGGTGAGTAACCTCCTGTCTCATCTCTGTCTTTGTAGGTCTGGGGGTGGAGGGAAGGCACATGAGAATGGGGGATTTTTTTATAGTTTCTCTTTTTTTTTTTTTTAAATTAACCAGAGGACTCACAGAGTTAATTGCATGTGTTATCTCAGTCACCTGTGGAGAAGTGTTTCCCCCCTGCCCAGATGTCCCAGAGTTAACTTCACCTGCAAAGCAATTTCCCTGCACAGGTGGTCGATTGGCTGATGGTTAAACTGATCCTTCAATGTTTATCTTGCCCTGTGAAAAGGCTGGCTCTGGTCCCCTTGAACCCAGTTGCTAAACTTCCATTAATTTAATTACAGTATTTAATTACGGTGCAGGGTCATAATTTTCCTGAAGTTCTTTATGATTAAAGATAGATGGTGTTATTTATATATTTATCGTTATTAATGGTGGATAATGGCTGTTTGTATGGGACAGGATTTCTTTTTTTTAATAATCTCTATTACTGTTTTTATTCACTTTATCCAGAATACTTATGAAGTTGTGTATTGACAATAAGCCAATTATAAGAGCTTTTTCATAGATGAAATAAAATTCAAAGGTAAATTGTGAACATTAAGCGGAAAACCCAGAAGAGATGTAACTCAGACTTAGCCTTTGAAATTATAAATCAAAGCATTTGATTTTTTTTTTCTTTGATAAGAACTTGAGATGGGCAGGGATGCTGCTGACTGAATTTCTTGGTGTGTTTTTTGTCTCACTACCTAAATGTTATGATTTTGCTTTAAAGCGTTGTCTTGTTACCTATTTCCCTCAGCCCCAAGTATTACTGCTTCACTGTTTTAATATCCTTCAGCATATTAAAAAAGACAAGATGGACTACGAAGACCTTCCTTTCTTGTTCTGCCTCCTGGGTATCTATTAAAGCTGTCAAGATGTCAGAGCTTTCATACTAAAGGGCAGAAGGAGGATCATATGAAGATTTTGAGCCCTAGGGATACTGCAAATCTTGCTGTTCTTGTTCATTTAAAGCTCTTTACCAGCTTCGTGTGGGGTCTGGTCATATCCCACTGAGAGGCACTAAAAGGCAGCAACACATCCTCGATAAATCCAAGAAAGGAGTTCAGTCCCAGCCTTTTCAGCAGAGGGGGTTCACAGTGGGATTGATGAAGTACTTGTATTTTCAGGTGGCTGGGTGGCTTTGAGCAGCTGGGTAAGGGTGCAGACCATTCCATCTTCTGGTCAGTGGCATTGGTGGGAGCTGGTCCCTATGATGGGCAGATATTCCTCCCTGATGACTCAGGGATGCTCTTTGTATCAATGCACAGGACATCTCAATGGAGTTGCCGGATGATGAGGGTCTTGTTTACAAAGCTGCCTACCAAAACTTTCACAAATGGTTGTTTCCCTCCCTGTCAAAGAGAAAAATAATGACAAAGAATATAAAAAATGTCTCCCTGACAGGTGGTAGCTTTTCTAGCTTTGAATAATGTGCACAAGGTGTTTTATTACTACTGTTTATTCCTTTTGTAAACCAAACACTGAAATCTTCAAATCTTCCTTTGCAAAGCCACGGACTTGCTTAGCAAATTTAGCTTCCCCAGCAAACTTTAATCTTTTCAGGAAAGGAAAAGGAAAAACACGTTCGTCAATCTCCTATGTTTCAGTGGGAAAACTTTATGGGAATTGCTGCTCTTAAAGATGATTTGAAGTTTGTTCTTTTCAGAGGCAAATGCTTGGAGGTAAAATTTAATTTAGATCCTAAGCACATTCTTTGCTGATGAGTTTATCAAATTGCCTTCTCACATAATTATTCTTGCATAATGCAGGAGACTTAAGTTTTTGCACGCAATTGATAAAACACAAAGAGCAACTGTACAGGGTCCTAATCTCACTTCAGTGATACAAAAGCATTTTGGTGGCCCAGGGAGAGAAATTCTTTTCAAGACTGGTGTAAGTATTGGGAAAAGGGAATCAGAGTTGGTGTCATTCAGTAACAATGGTGAATTAGAGGCAGCGATCAGCACTGAGGGGATATCATGGAACAGAAATGTCAGCAGATCACTTTGAATCCTGAGAAATTTGCATTCTAAATTTATCTTGTAAGATGAGCAAATTAGCAGTTGGCTGACTTCTGTATAGTGGGGAGTTTGTAAAGGGGAAGATATTTCAAATTACACGAACTGTTGCAATAATTAGCCTGAAATCTGCCTGTGCCAATTCTAATAACAAATTTTTGTCCAGGTAACCCCAGGCTGTGAGTTTGGCTGAGCAACTTAACATTGGGAGAATAAATAAACTAATGTTACATTTACTCAGCTAATTCCCCTGTTAAATTATTTTACTAGCAGCTATGATTGAAAAAAAAAAAATACTAAAATGTCTGAAGTGCACAGATTCCTACATTTTACAGGCTAGGCTTAAATGTGTATCCAGTCAATTATGAAGTTTATTTAATATTATTTACATGTACATTTCATTAAATTAAAATATTGTAAGGCCTAGATTTCATCTGATTTTATTTCGTGTTTAATATGAAAACTTTTAAAGCAAATATCTGAGGAATTTTTTCCAATACATGCTAATCCAAATGAGTAAATCTTCATAAATTATTAGCAAACTGAAAGTCAATTTTTGACGCAGTATTTTTAAACTTATACTTGCAAGCATGTTGTGTATAATCATCTCAAATCCAATAACCATCTCAAACAAATCCAGTATATTAACTGGCCTATTTACACCTATATATTTAAGGACATCAACATTTAGATGAACAATTTATTCCTCAGTCATAATGGGAAAGGGTGAGCAATAGTTTAATGGTGTAAGATCATCTACAGGGATCAAGCATTCTTTTCAGTATGATTAAAGCAGTTGTGTGAAATTCCCAATTTTTCTCTGTTTTGCCAGGCTGGTTCCTCTTACAAGTTGAATTAAAACTTTGTGGGCTGGTTCTTACCTTCTTTTTCTGTGTGAGCAGTGAGGGAGATGGTGTGAAATGCACCATCTGTTCCCAAACCATGTCAGCTGGCAAAGAGATGCTTCTCCCCCTGCCCTCTTCTTCCTGCAGTTTTGGGCTGGTTTAACACCATTGCCTCAACACAAATTGTGTGGATTTAATCTTGTTTAAGCAGGAGAAGTCACAATGACAGAGCACAGCATTCTAGAGGACTCTTCATGTTGATTTAAACTGCAGTCCTGTTAAACCTCGACCTCAGCTTGTTTGAATTTACAACACAAATGCTCCACAGCACTTGAGCTGTGCTGTGGATGGAGGAACCCAGGACTGCCTTAGCACCCTGGACTTTCTGATCCTGGGACATTGCACTCAATTAAACTTGATTCTCTTAAATCATAATCCTTTGGATTTTTATCAGTCCCATCTGAGTGTCTCAAAGCAAACACATGGTGTGCCCTGGTAAAACTGAAAACAGAAATAAATATCATCATTATTTCCTTTCTACAAATAATGCTGAGCCCTGCTCAAGGCAGAAAAAATCTATAGAATCACTATGGGTTTCAAACACTACATACTCCTTCATGACTCAGTTAATGTTCAAGACCCGCGTTTCTCTGCCTTCCATTTGACATTCCACTTTCCACTCTGGTGGCCAAATTAAAATAAAACCAAAACCAACAAAACAACCCCCAAAAAACAAATGAACCACAAATACTGCCACCCCCCCAAAAAAAAGCAATGGGAGAAAAAATTCACCCGAGTTAAGTATGGTTTGAAAGAGATAGAATTAGAAAGAAATCCTGCAGTAACAGTGGGAGGCTGCCCCACTCAAGCTGTGCAAAAAGATGAGAGTAGGTCTCTGGTGTAATGGGAACTGATTATTTTATTATTCAGAAAGATTTTAATTGAATTATGAAGAGGTTTTTGCTCTCATCTCTATTGCTGTGTGAATACTGACTCATCTAGCCAAGTGTAAACATCTGCATCTGAGATGTTCACTCCAGCCTTCGTTACGTGGAACTCCAGAGCCATTTCCAGAGGGCAGAGATTCTTATTTAAAGTAGACACTGACAACTGCTTAGATTGGTAATACCTTAAAAAATACAGAGGCGTAAGCAGGTGAATTAAACTGTGTGTACAGAGCCAGAAAGTTTAGCCTTGGGCTTCTTTTAAGGTTTTATGTTGATATGTAAGTAAATTCAACTTTCTGTGAACTGAGCTGATGCCTAATTTTTTCCTGAACAGAAATTTTAAAATTTCTTCTTGAGGAGCATTTATCTATCTAAATTTTCTGTCTTGATGCTCTGATCTCTTTAGGTTCCGGAGGCTGGAGAGATTTGTATGTCTGGTAGTTGCTGGGTTTCGCCTATTTGACAATTTTGGGGACCAAAAGAGAATTAAGGAAAACCATCTCAAAAACATTCACTAAGTTATTTAAATTCTTGGATCAGTGGGTCAAATCCAAGGACAGGTTTTTTTGCAGATGTTGAGCACCTGCCCGGATTCAGTGTACTATCTTTAGGATTCTGACACAATTTAGGATCTCTAAACTGAGTTTTAAAGGTGAAGTGCTCTGGCCCATCTCCGTAGAGAAAACCCATGAAAGATCTTGAGTGCTCCATGGCTCCTCATCTTCTTCACCAAACAGAAAAGGAATCTTTTGGACCAGAACCTAGAATTAGGTAGGTTGAGTGCAGGGTAAGATTTAATTTGTAGAAATGAAAACTCTGAACACTTTGACTCGGTCACCAAACACACCAAATCAATGGGTTTGGTGCTATTTTTCCTATTTTTCCTGATATCATTCCTAGAGAAATTGCTCAGTAAGAGGCATCTGAAAAAATTCTGAGGGTTCAAGTTTGAATTTTTCTGATGCCAACTAAGTGTAGTCAAGTCTGCAGGTAATCATGACTAATGTACACTATTTAAATAAGAACTTTATAAGAAAAGAGCCTCTGCAAATGCCTTTTCATTTCACCATTCTTCTGAATCTATACCTTTGTCTCCTTTATGTAAATTCTGAATTAGTGGTAAGATTTGGAGATGTGGTTGCAGTAATCTGTTTTGTGGAGGAATGGTTGTCCTGAGGTGAAAAGCACAGGAACCATTTGGATTATTTGACTCATTGAGGATACCAGTACTTCTGCATTTGTTGCTCAGGGGAAATGGTACCTAAAGTACTGAACTGCAAAGGAAAAGAAGTTCCAGGTAAATTCATAATCCCTAACACAAGGATTTTCTGAAGAGAGCAGTACTGGACTTAAACAATTTCAGTGAGCTATTAAAAATTGTTCAAAAAATGATTTTTTCCCCTCCTTTTCTATAATTACTCTTTTTCCCATTTGGATAGGACACTTGCTCTTGTAGCAGTGAAAATGAGATTGCCAGCATCATCTACACAGGTCACAGATACATTTGCATGTTTACAGAGAAGGCTCAGAGAAGATATTGTTGTCTACAGCTACCTCTGAGAAGGGCTTAAAAGATCCAGAGCCAGACCTGTCAGAGTTGCATGGACGTAGGGACAGGAAAAGTAGTAAAAACAAGTTTTCACATGGGAAATACCAATTAGATATAAGGTAAAATGTTTTAACTAGAGGGTAGTGAAGTTCAAGTGCAGGGTGGAGTTCTCTTACCTTGGACATCCAAATTTCCATTATCCATCCTTGGACATCCCCAAATTATCCATCCTTGGACATCCCCAAATTTCAGGAAAATCCAGAACAATCTCATGTGATTCAAATTTTCAGCAGGGCATTGCACTAGATGACCTCAAAAGGTTCTTTTCATCCTTAAAGAATATTTGCATAATAAAACATGACTAATAAAAATGAGCCCTTAGAATTCAGAGCAAGATTTTATTAATTCAAATTTACTCTCAATTTGCTGTCATCTTTACTTGTTCTTTCCCTGTGAATTGCAACTGCATTTGCTAATGTTTCTGTTTTGTTCTGGTTTCATTTGCTTCCAGTAATTAAGAACAGGTAATTGTTACCTGTTTTAATGGTTTTTAATGACATTTAGTGTTAGCTAAAGTTAAAAATTTAATGAACAGATGCATTTACAAATTGTTTATACAGTAATTAAGCAGAGAAACAATTCTTTTTTGTAGGGAACACTTGTTACTTACTGAATGTTGTTTAACCATTGAGTTGGCCAAATAAATTGAACAGTTAATAATGAATAATTTATTTGGTATAAAATTGTAGAATTTCCATTGGAAATTGTTATGTATGATCAAGCCAGCTCTGTCTGACTGAAATAGAGCTTTCCTTTGAAGACTATTGTGGAGTTTTGATTTTTTTTCCTTTTTTTTTCTTTTTTTTTAAATTTCATTTTACACCGTTGTAAAGTCCCGGAAAGTGCTCAGGGAATCAAACAGAGAAAGGAATCTTTTCACTGATTGAGTTGAGCAACACTGGAAGGACCCTCAGCTCCAAGGGAGTAAAATCCTTTTAGCACCTCAAAAATAATCAGTATCTTGAATGATTGAAGCCTTTATCTTCTACAAGACATAAAATACACATGAACAACAGCAGGCAAACATTAGGAAGCAAGGCATAGTTGTCCTGCTATCATCTTCCATTCTACAACAAGAATTGATTTTATTTTATTTATTCTGATGTGTTTGATGCATCGTTTCCAAGCCCTTTCCTGAGAAAAGCCAGCTGTGCCTGTGGAGCACTTATCTTCCAAGTGTCCCTGTGCTGACCTGGCAAGCTTGACTTTAGAGATAGGAAAGTAGCTGAAGGAGCAGATTTGCCTCAAAAACTGACAGATCCTCACAGCTGAAGACGTGGAGATAAATCACATACAGATACCACTCTGACACTTGTACAAATTAAAAAAGAATTTGGGGAAATAACACATTTCTCAGCATTGCAGTCTTAAATCCTGCTTTACGCTGCTTTTCACTTTGTTTTCTTTGAGACAAAATCAGGAGGAATAGCAGGAGATAACACATTTACTCGTGTAAAGCATGGAGTGTTTCTGTGCTTTATTGATTTTTTTTTTGTATCCAAAGTCTCCTGCATTTTATCACTGAGCACAATTTCCAGCCAACCAGACATGATTTGGACTCCTTTCAGGTAAGAGTCTTAGAAAGACATGTTGGTTTTTTGTTTTGTTTTTTTTTTATTGTACCTGTTCTAGATAAAAAACAAAAAGTTTTGCTCCTATAACTCAGCTTGAAAGAGCACTAGATTATTTTGGGCTTTTAAAATGTATTTCTATCTTCAAATTACAAGTCAGAACTCCATCTGGGAGCAGGGAGATCAGTAGCACAGATTAGTTAGATATCCTCTATTTCCTCTTTTTTTCAGATTTAGCTGCAATTGGATATGATAATGGAAATGTGTTCTGATGTTTTTGACAGAGACCTGCCGGTGCTTTTCTGTGACCTCAGGTTCAGACAGTGTTGTGTCTTGGATAGACTTCAGGCATGTGAATCCCTGTGTAAATTAGTGTAAATTGCTTTTTTATTGGGCTTGATACTGAGTTTTGGCAGACTTCCTACTCTAATTTTCTTCAGGAATCCTCCTGGCAATATAAAAAAGTTTTAGTTATAGTTGGAGTTTGCCTCTCCCATCAGATAGAGTTTGGACTTCACCTTGCTGCAGACATTTTATCTTGTTGAATATTAGGTTTAAATCAGCCATACAAAATTCTATTTCCTATTAACCATCCAAGAACTCAGAGCAAATTCCGTGGGGCAGGATGGTTTTGAAGCTGCAAATGTGGTTGTGCCAAGTTTGCTTCGGGTAGCGTTGGAGCTGTGGTGGCCATTAGCCCATCCTGCTCCTTGGCCAGCACATTCCACCCTTGGCACCATCCTCCACACATTCCTTCTGTGCAGAATCAGGAAGATTTGGAAGAAAAAGCCCTCCAGTCATGGTGGCAGAAGACTCATTCCCGTGTTTCTCAGTTGTGGGTTGATGTAGAAAGTTTCCTCCTCTCCATTCAACCTTAGCAAAGAAAATGTGCAGCGTAAACAACTAAAGTTGTGGAATTAAATCCTGTCCCCACTGACAAAACTCCTTTATTCACTGAGGATTTCTTCCTTGTCCTGTAGAGTTTTTCCAGATATTTTGGCATTCAGATTCTTTTGAAATACTTTAATTCAGCAACAGACTCTGAAAATTCTGAGACAGTGCTGTAGCATGAAAAAGACTGCTAAAGCAATTTAATTTTAACAAATCCATTGCTGTATAGGATTGCTTGTCTTTACAGAGGTTCTGGTGAGTGGTAAGAATTGTACTGGTTTGGTATCTTTTTCCTCCTGTGAAATGGCAGATAATGAACAAGAAAAGAAAATTAAACATTTCTGAGAGATTTTTTTGTTATGGGTCAAAATAATTTCCCCCATTAAATTCTGAAAGGAATGCAACAAGATATTAATTAAATGTTAAATACTGAGGAAATAACCTACATTATATTTGGTAACTAGACAAAAAATGTAATTTTTTTTCATAGCAATAGTATTGGAAAAATAACTTATTCACTGTAAATGCATTTGTTGAATAGAAAAAAACTAAGAACTATCAAAAATGTATTTTCTACCTTTGGGACCTGCATGCTGGAGAGACACCAGTAATAATTATTTTCCAGAAAAATAATTAGGTAATTAAGTAATTAGTTAACTTTCAGGTGTTTCCAATTGTCTTTTTGTCACATCACCATTTCAGTCGTTAAAATATGAGCTTTCACATTATGTGTTCTTCTCAAAGCAAATGAATTAGGATATCATTTTGTCATTTATCCTTTTGCTTCTAGAATACTAAAATATTTACTTGGAATAAGTAAGGAAAATGCAGAAATGCATTTCTATTATGCCTGTTTACCTTTTACTGGAAATGTCAGTCCTGGGAGTGCTTTTATTTGCTTCTGCTTTTGCAAATTAGCATAGAGCAGTTGGTAATGTGTTTAAAAATTACTGTAGTCCATAGAAGACAGAAGATACCCATAGTTATTGCTGTATTTTTGTGCTTTCCGCTGTCCTTGGATGTGGCAGCCTTTGTTTAATACAACCAAATAGGCTTGGGAATCCCCTGGGTTTCTTACCTGTAATTGAAAAAATGCAGATGAGGGTGGTTATTCAGTGGATTGGGCACCTATAAAACACAACTACCCCCAGAATGAATTAAATATTCATCATGTATAAAGGAGGAAGTTAATTGCAGTCAAATGTGAGAACAAATAGCTACGAAAGGACAAGTACAATACAATTATCTCTGTGTAGCTACAGATCCATTTTTAACATTAGAGTGGCCACATTGCCTTCCAGATAAAGACTTCTTTTGAGAGAGATTTTCAAGCATACAGGATAGTTTTCTCCAAATGGACTGCAGCTAGCAAGAGCCCTGTGAGCATTCTGAAGTGACTAAAACAGAGGCTCAGCCACTGCACAGCAGCGCTGAGAGAGAGCAGATGTCTCCTTCCATAGGGGAGAGAGCATCTCAACAGCAAACAGGCCATTCTTGCCTTGGCTCTCTCTGACAGGGGCATGTTTTATGCATGAAATGTGCCACAGAAACCTAAGATGTAATGTTAGAAACAAGATCCTTTTCTTGCACACCTCTTGTAGGTATGGATTTACTGATAAGCGCAGCTGAGAGGAAAACATTCTGTTGTGTAAGAATACAGTCTGAGAAATCTGTACTCCTGATTTACCATCCAGGTTCATAATTGCATAATTGTAGCCTTATTCTCTCTGCAGACTGGTGATTGACTTTTGGGGTGGGATAAGAGCAACTGTACCTTGTCCAGGAAAGTGTGAACTCCCTTTGGAAAGGAGGAGAGGCAAGGAATTCCCCCAGAATTCACAGAAAGCCTTGAGGGCTTGGCAGTGCCTAAGTCATCTGCTAAAGGTGTACAAATCAAGTCTTGGCCAAGAGTATTGGAGAACCCACAGGTTCTGTTCCAACATGTAAAATAAATTATATTTTCTCCTCCCAATCTGTACAAAGTGAATCAGACCAAGCTCTATTTATCAATAGCTCCTAATAGTAACTGTTTTGTTTTCATACCTTCCAAGGTCAGTAGGGGCTGTTGTTATCAGCTAAGCTGCCTTCCTGCATGACTGATGCTCAGGCTCTCTGAATTGATGTGCACTAAAAATGTTCAATAGTTAATACATATTAAGTAAAACCATCCAATATTGATTTCACAGTTTCAAGAAATAGAATCAATCTTTCATGAGCTCTTGTGATTAATTAATATAAATGCTAAATAAATAATTCCAGGTAATTAATAACTAAAATGACCTGCTTCACTGCTCAGCTTTTAAGTTTTATTTTATCTTTCTTTGACCTGTGGAACTTGAAATATAATCAGCTTTGTTACCATGTACTTGCTGATTTCAGTCAACTCATTTTTAGTCATTCACTTGAAAGTGGGAAAAACAGAGCTGGCTGAGTCTTTCCCATAAAAGATGTTTTTTGTTACTGAGTTTCTTTATGCTCTTTCCCAGTTCCTCTATATTGTTCTTGCATTGAAAGAGGACTCAGTATCCCATAACTGTGGACAGACAATAAACTGAATGTGATAATTGAACCTATTTCATCAGTCTCCTCCTTCTTGTGTACTCAAGGAGTGATTGCCTGGGATCCTGCAGAGAATGAAGTTCCTGATTGTGTAATTAGGTATCATCTGCTGTAGATCTGGCCAGAATTAAATCTACATTTGTGGCTTTTAGCAGCTAATTAGATATCAACCACTTGCCCTCTGCATGACTTGACACTTTCCCAATTGTTATCTGCAAATTTCATCAAATGAACGATTTCCTTTCCAGGTTTTTAGTAGAAATATTAATACTGTGAAGCCTCCAAATGGTTTCTCCAAGACCCCACTGCGAAATTCACTGTTGAGCACTGATTTTTTTATTTTTTTGCATGTGTGTATGTACTTCTGGAATCAGCTGCTGGAGTATCTGGAATCCTTCTGTGTATGTGTCTTTTTAGTTTTGTGTCAACTGAGTTTTTAGTCAAACTGTCATGTATTACTAAGCAAAAGACCTTCCAAAGATCCAATTATACCCACAGCATTATTTTAAGCAATTCAAAGTTTAATCATACCAAAATATGATGTAGGTTACTTTGAAAATATTTTAACCCACACAGCCCTTTGCTTACCACTAACTGCATTTCTTTCCTCTATTTTTGGAGTCTGTCACAGACATTGCATCATTTAATTTGGGAGTGCTGTCAGCTGAGCTGGCCTATAATTTCACAGATCATTTTATTTTCATTGCTCAAATATTTTGAGACAAGAAACTATCTACAATTCTTTTGATGTCTTCACCCACTTTTCCAGGTTTATTAAAATGAGCACTAATATTATAGAATATTCTTAAGCAACCCATTCTGTACCCATTCTGTATCTACCCATTCTGTTTCCTTACTCACTGGAAATACAGATTTTTTTCCTCAATTTCCCTTACTTTTTATGGATATTTATTATTATAAATATGAAGACATCTCTGGAAGTTAGATATTCTCCTTTCTAAAACATAAAGTATAATTCTTCCCCATTACAGCGGTGTGACAATGCAGAGAGAACATCTCTTTTCATTGCTTTACTGTTAAGGACAAAAATTTCCAGCTTTATTCCCTTCCATTTCTCTAGCTATTTCACTATTGTAGTTGCTGGTTATTTTACTTAGATTATGTGTATATGTAAAAGAAGCAAGAAATCTTGATTATCTCAAAATTCTGGAAAATTCTGCAAATAGCACAGGAAATTCGCAGAACAGCTGATAAGCAGCTCAAAAACTCCTTGAAACCTTAAGGATTTTCTCTAGGGGGAAGAAAACCTTGGAATTATATTCTTGGCAAATCTTTTCCAACCTTAATTATTCTAAGTGACCAGGTCCAGTGCAGTTATTCTTAGGTTCTTTATGAATTTTGAATTTCCCTCAGCATTCACTGTTCTTGGAGTTTTGTGGGACAGTAACCTAGGTTTATCTTTTATGGTTGAGAGAACTTATTTTTTCCCTAAAAGCAGGGAAACTTATTTTTAAAGAGGTCTAAGCTGCAGAATACCATTACTTTGTGCAGCAAGTCAAAGGACCAAAATCCATCGTTATATCTGGAATTCTGTGGGTATTGCAGGGAGTAAAGGTTGTCTTCTGTAATTTTCCTAGTGGTGCTTTCATTTGAAATGTTAATTTTCCTTCTTATGATTTTTTTTTTATTATTAACATAACGTTTGGAAAAGTGCATCTGTTTCTGTGCCCAGATTTTGTAAGGAAT
Source organism: Dicaeum eximium (assembly GCA_013396995.1). Classification (NCBI taxonomy): domain Eukaryota; kingdom Metazoa; phylum Chordata; class Aves; order Passeriformes; family Dicaeidae; genus Dicaeum; species Dicaeum eximium. Next base: position 38,787 of record VWZP01004496.1, read on the forward strand.
TAACACAGTCAGGGCTTGATTCACTGCTGCCTCATTCCAGCTTTGTGCCAGTGTGGCAAAGCACAGCTCAAAGCTGGAGCAACACGGTGGTGGGGGAAGATCTAAATGTTAATTGGAATGATGTTCATTCAGTTTAATTCTTCTTTGCTGAGCCATAACACAAGCAAGGAGCTGGAGGCCGTAAGAAAATTGCAGGAAGTGCTTGGGTGGCCAAATTGGATGCATGGAATGAGCACCAGCAGATTTTGGAGAACACTCACAGCCTGTGATGGGGTTTTATGTCTCTTTTCTGGTTCCAAGACTTGGAAGTGTTTTACAAGATAAGTGGATATTAGGGTCAGAGAATGAGTATCTGTATCTTAAAATGTGATTATTAATGGTGAAAACAGGGAGCTCTAATCTACTCTAGCAGCATATTGAAACCAAAGAGAGTTAAAATGGCATCAAAATACAAACTGTGGTTTCCTAAAAGGTGTCCTTGCAGCCTGCATCTGATCTTGAAGAAGTGCAAGATTCTGCATGCCTTTATCACTACAGTCCATAAAATTACTGATTACTGTATTCAGAGGTGGAGATTGAGCTCTGTGGATGGGTTTAAGCATCTAATTTTGCTGCCCCCTCATTTTAAAATGCCTCCTTTAATTATTGTGTTTTTTAATATATGTAAAACAGCTTTTCATGGTGGAAAATGTGAAGCTGTTGGAAACCTTCAGCAACCAAAAATTCATTCAGGAATGTGCAATAGAGGCTCAATCCACTCAGTTTATCCACACTGATTGTGAAGTAAACACTATTTGATGGTATCACTTTATATTCAATATCAATCCACCAGTGTTTCAAAAAGAATCATTTAACAATGAATAATGCTTGATTGTAGATCTCTGTAGTAAATTAGAATATCCTAATTTAATAGAGTGTGATCTGTTATTTGCCAACAAACATACAGATTGCCTTATAAATCATGCAGCAGTGTGGTTATAGAATAACACTAGACTGGATTATATTTCATTACTCCCTATTGAACAGTCATGTTTCTGCCATGTAATGTAATTTTCCGTCTTTTAACTTCGTTTCTTTTACTAACAGAAATACAAATTAGTCCCAAGGAAAAATATTTACTAGGGGGCAATCAATTAACTGTGCATTTCAGGGAATGGCACCACGTACATGAATATCATTAAAATGCATTTTTTGGTTTTTCACCTCACTGTATGTAGCTGTTTATGTATTTGATGAACCATAATGAGTTTAAGGCCAGAGCAGAGGAAATAAAATACCCCAGGTAAGTATAGATTAATGTGGTTTCAAATACAGGCTTTCTGTAATATCTATTTTTGTTCACATCAGTCACTGACATTCAAAGGGAGATTTCTCCTGAACTCTTTTGTTAATGATTCAAAATGCTTGAGGTGAAGTATGGTGTGGCTTTTGTTATTGCCTTATGACTGTTTGTCCTGCTTACCTTGCTTAGCATTTATATTACAGAGCCATGTGCTCCCAAAATATGGAGCAGGAAAGGTTTTGAGGCCATTTGTACTAATTAAAAATAGCTAAAAATTTACTGAACGTGGGGTGAAGTCAAAGAGGTAAAGTAATACTACATCCTGTATCGTTCCTATAGTCTGGGAAAGACATAAATAATTGAAGCAGCTTCCATGGTATATCTGAAAGGCTTTGTCACAAAAAACGTGTATCCCACTCTTCAGTATTTTAGGAAAGGGATAATTGAACACCATAAGTAGTAACAGTCATTAGGAGCATATTTTCAGGATTTATTACTTTGAGAATATCCACTTGGATCTGGTGAGTGCCTGATTCTCATCGTGGAACATTGAGGCATTGCCTTGGAAGTCCCCATTATATGTAGAAATCCTTTTGGAGATTTTGGCCAGGGGTATGCCCTTCACTTCAGTGTGATGGAAGCTGGCTGACTGGAAGTCCCAGTATTTTGAAGCTCAGCAAGTCCTTAAGGGCTCTGACATCCCCAGGACACCCAGGAATCTCCGGCAGGTTCGTGCACGGGAGAAGCACAAAGGTACAAAAAGCCTGGTAACCACAAAGTAACATTCCTTGAGACCATAAGTAACTCACACATTCCAGGAGCTGCCAAAACCTGCAGTTAAACAGTCTCATCTTTTCATTTCTGTAGGGGTTTCAGAAGCTCCTTTCATCTTTTCAGATGGGATTCTCTAACAAGCTCAGTGCTGGCCTCACACTGTTCCCATAGACATCACTGGGGGTGTTATCCTGGGCTAACAAGAATAATTAGAACAAACTGGAACACTTGGGAAAAATCCCTGTTGACCTGTTTTGCAGTTGGCATGTAACAGTACATTTTTAAAGGTTTAAGTAAGAAGTAAAGGAGTTTTTGTGAGAAAACAGAAAACTTCTTAAACTGTAGAAAGATAATAAACAACCCAAAAAACCCACAAACAGACAAACAAAAAAAAAAACAAAACCAACCCACAGACAACACAAGCTTTTCCTTTAACTTATTAAAAAAAATTATTGTAGGTACCACAGTGTTACCTTTACTGTTCAGTGAATGATGTTGCTAGTGCTGGATACTCCAAGGTACTCCGAGGAAGAGGATTTGTTCCATCTTTAATGAGATCCGGGAGGATCCAGGCTGCAGCCAGGAAATGGCCCAGTGATCCAGCCGTGGAATGACCTTGCTGTATTTAGTTTTGGAGTAACCTTGCTATATTTCATTTTGTTTTCTGTTTGTAGCTGGACAGTGCCACTTCTCTCATCCAGGCAGCTAAAAACCTGATGAACGCTGTGGTCCTTACAGTGAAAGCATCATATGTGGCTTCTACTAAATATCAGAAGGTCTATGGCACTGCTGCAGTGAACTCTCCAGTTGTGTCTTGGAAGATGAAGGCCCCTGAGAAGAAACCTCTAGTAAAGAGAGAAAAACCAGAAGAATATCAGACAAGAGTGAGGAGAGGGTCCCAGAAGAAACATATTTCCCCTGTACAGGCCTTAAGTGAATTTAAAGCTATGGATTCGTTCTGAACCACTGAGCTTTACCAGGAGGGTTTTATATTCTTTTTTGTATGCGTACCTGCCGACTTGTGTGCATCTGGCATGGGGTGGGGGGGACAAAGTGACAATTTGCATGCGACCTGAGACTCTATTCCAGTAAATAACACTGCAGTGCCCAGAGTTCAGGGCATTGCCTTCTGATGTTAAGTGGACTTAACTCCAAGCTTCCTTTTAAAACTAAAATATAGCATTAAATTGGCCAAAGAATTTGCATCGCGGGGGTATACGTGTGGAATAAATGATAAATTCAAGTCTAAACCCCGAAATTTTTATGCATGCAAGAAACATTAGGTTGGCAGGTATATTAAGTGAAAAAAAAAAAAAAAGGAATTGTAATGGTAGACCATAAAGCTTGTATTGCTTCTGTTGCAGTGCAAAAATGTACTAGCCAATATGCTTCAATGTGTGGCCCAATAATTAAATGATATAACTTTTAAGTCATCTCCATTATAGTATGTGAATTTTTAAAACAGATTCAAACTAATTCATCTTAAAAATGCTTCTTTTGAACCAGATTTTGTTCTTTATATTCTAGTAGTGTTATGACTGCTCACATTTCAATTAATCCCATTAATATGACCAGAGGTTTACTTTTGCCAATTGAATTCCTTATGGTGGAGTATGAAGCACAATATGGTGATTGACATTGCCTTTTATATTATGATTATTATTCTGATTATTATTATTATTATTATTATTATTATTATATTAGTAATAGAAGACCTGGTGGTGGAATGTTTAGAGACACGGAAACTGACGGTGTGAGAATTTAGAGGCAAATATGTAGGTGTAGCTTGGATTACAGGTATCTGACATACCATTGTAACCACTAACTCAATAAACTCATTTAACCTTGGAATCCTCAATCTGGCTCGTCTCCTTTAATGCACAAGTATCTCCTGAATCTTAGTTATGTATAGAGTAACTAATTCTGCCTCATGCTTCCTTTTTTATTCTTAATTTTTGTGAATTTTCTCATTTTTTAATAATCAGAATAAGCCAAACATGGTCAGTGGGTCAAAACCAGAGTTTAAATCTAAGACAGATTTAATCTTCAAAACATATGAGATATATGTGTCATGTGGGATCAAAACATTTGTTTAAATGCAAAACCTCATAACAATCATAACGATAATTCAATTTATTTGCTTGTAAGTTTGGCACTTCAAAACCTTGGAGTCATCTATTGTGCCACACTTTACAGACCTGCACAAAGTCCACTGCACAAATATCTACCTTTATTCCCCTTTAACACCAACAGTGACTTCACTACAGAGCCTGTATTATCATTATCAAAAAGTCTGGGTGTATGTATAAAAGAAAACAATGAGCATCTATTAATTTTCCTTGTAATTAGATACTATCAAGTTAAGTGAACATCCATGGCCTCGCAGGGGGTTTGAAACACCGTGATAAACACTGAGCTACACCAATAGTGACAAGTGTAGCCCTTGCAGGGTTTTTGAGAGATGTTTGGATGTTGTCTCAGATACGCTGATTATTCCTCAGAATAGCAAAGCGACAAATTTTGTTCCATTGCCCTCCTACACAGTCTATGTAAAGAAATTTACTCTCAGAGGTCTTTTAGGAAATTACTATTTTTGCTTTGTTTAGTTGTGCTGTGTATTAAAAGCAGTTCCCCAATCAGAGCTGGAGAGTGTAGACATGACCAAAATAAATGAGATGTGGGGAAGTCCTTCAGAGTTTTCCCCATAAAGCCCTGGAGTCTGACATAGACTGACATTGCTTGTGGTAACAATGAACCCCCTAAAAGTAATTGGGATCTTTACAAATGAGATTACAGAGACAAAAGACAGATACAGAGTCTAAAGACAAAAATAGCAAATAACAGACAAGTAAAAATGTCCTGGCAAAGGAAAATAGGCAATTTGCCATGAAGAAAAGTAATAGCTCTCCTTCAGAAGTCTTTTCCTCTAAAATTCTGATGGATTAACTCGATGGTTGCTTTAAAATCATCTTATTGCTCTAAAAGGCATCTCAGATTTGGAAAAGTTTAGAGGAAAGCACATAGTCTAATGGAATCTGTGACTCTCCAGTGCTGGGGTCTCCATGGATAAAGATCATCGTGAAGGGAATCTGGGATCAGCCACTCACTCAGAATAGTGACTGTGTCTGTGAAATGCTCCAGGAAAATCAGTCAGTGGGAAGAATCCAGAGTGATTTTGGGCAACTTAGTCCATGGCCATTAGAGTCCTACTTTTGGGTGGATTCTTTGGCTTTTGTCCATCTACGCTTTAAATATCTTCATGGTCACACAATAAAATGTAGTGTTGATAAATGATAAAGTAATGCCCATGAACAAATGAGCCAAGAACCAGTCAGGATGTGCCAGTTCAGTGCCCAGCTCGTGCAGTAAAGCCAACAGGATGAGGAAAGGTTTGACAGAGGAAAATACTGGGTTCTGTGTTTGAATTGTTCATGCAGTTTTTATCCACTCATCTGAAACAAGGGATGGGAAAGCACATGGAAACATGAGAAGCACTACAAAATCTGGAATTGCTGTCGTGCAAGGAGAGATTAAATCAGGTAAGGCACTGACAGTTTTGAACTGGATGGTCTTAAGGTCCCTTCCAACCCAAACCGTTCTATGATTCTGTGAAATTACTAAATCACCAAAAAGTAACCACTGGCCCTTAGAACTCAAAAATCCAGTGTTACAAAGTGAACTGTCAAACAGCAAGTTCAATGTTTTTAAAAAAAAAGTATTTATTTTTCTTAAAATAAATAAATCGTGAAATTCATTTTCACAATGTCACAATTGCCACAATAATGATTCCATTAACTGCACCAATCAAAATATCATCCCACAGACTTTCCGTCTTGAAATCTTGCAAATCTTACTGATCTAGAGGAATTCTGTGTGCAGTATAAAGGGTAGGCATAAAAAAATAATGTGGGTTTCGGAAATGTTCTCTAGAGACAGTCCTCCACTGAAAAAAGGGAATTCCACACCTTTGCTCAGAATTCTGTACGCCTTTCTCATGACTATCACCTTGTTCTCAACCAAGATGTGTGGGTGTCACACATCTTCCTCTGTACCTACAACCTGGAAAATGTTCAAGTTGTACCTGAAACAAGAAAGTGAATGAACACTTCACAAGAGAAGTGAATATATGTATGTATTTCTTAATGACAGAACTTAGGGGTCTTTTTAATAGTTTGCTTCCAGCTGATAAGTATACAGCAAATTACTCTTTTGAAGATCAACATGAAGGTCAGAGAGGCCTCCCTGAGCTGGGGACAGTTTCTAATGTGGTCGTAAATTCTGTGGTCACTCTGTTTATTCATATGCCAGGCATTGTATTTTCTCTGTGAGACAGACACCCAAGTTACTGAAGTCAGTCAGAAATGTCTGTAGCTTTTCACTTGTGGACATAAGAAGAAGGCTAGAGAAAATTTTTGGCTTTCCATTTTAATAAACTTCCCATTTGAGAAACTTCCCATTTTAATAAACCACAGGAAAATCACCATGAAGGTATTTCAATTTATAATACACATCTTCAGCAAGGAGACAGTTCCTGACATAAGAAATCAGAGAACACAGAAAGCCTGTAGATAACTTCCAAAATCATTTTCCCAAAATTTTTTTTTCCCCTTATTTGTTTATTTATTAAACAAATCTGAAAGTGAAGAGTTAACATAGTTTAATATGTATTTTAGGTCAAGGAGCTACTGAGCAGGTCATTACTACAGAGGAATAGAGTTTTGACGTGTAGCAAAATAACTTAGTCCTTTACTCAGACATTGCACTTTTTAATCCTTAATTCCCACTGATCTCAATCTCATTATTAAACTCACACATGAGTTTAAGTGCTTGGCTCCATATGAATGATAGTTGTCATATGTTTAAAGCTGAACAAATGCTTTGACAATAAGGGAGCAGGGAATAAAGCATCTGCAGAGATTCACTTTGATCCAGTAATTTCCTGCTACACTGCCCTCAGAGTGTGAAGTGCTGATCTGTAGTTCAGTTCTTTTACACCTTAGAAAGGTGTGGAAACCCAGAGGGAAACAGTCCCATGAAAACAAAAATACTGTGTGGATATTTTTATATCTGGTGCTTTGTTCTGTATCTCAAAGACAGCTGGCCAAAGCAAGGTTCCTGTGTCTCTCTGAAACTCAGTTTTAATATAGAGGATGGATATTTATAGACTTAAAGTGACATTTCTGCTTATAAAAATGCAGATTTCAGTCACATTTTCAAGCAAAAAGTTAATAGGCTTGGTTTTTTTTTTTCATGAAACCCCTGGTATGAATCTGAATTAAAGTCTTATAATGGAAATAAGCTTTTTATAAGCTTCACTCTTTTTATAAATACACTCAGTTGTTTTAATAAACAACCCCTCAGACCAGACAGGGCTGTTCAGTTAATTTGTAAGATGGTGAATATGTGTGTGGAGAAGGAAGGAAGCTGGAAGAGACAGAAAGGATAAAGTTTTCTGGGCGAAAGTTCCCCAGGAGTTTGCCCAGAAGTGCAAGGTCAGGTCGGAAGCTGTGTCCAAGGGCAGGTACATTATCCCACGGCATCCTGGCAGGAATTCAGGTTTGGAAGTGGAGCACACCCTGATCTTGCTGCTGAGCTGCACCTGCAGAGATCAGGAATAACCAGGATTTTTTTCCTGTTTCTCGCTGAATGACCAAGTGCATCCTCAAGCAAAGGTTCATACATTTCTCCTGCTTTTGATATTTTTCCCTTTATGATTCAGTTAACACCAAGTTATGGAGAGCTTGACAGCTTGATAAAACCTGTGGGAGGTAGAAATGTATGTTGGTGCTCTAGTTATACCTTTAAAGGAATAAATATTTAATTACTTGAGGAATGTTTCCTCCTTTTGATAATGTTAGGTGAGGTGTCATAGGTGAGTAGCTGTTACCCAATCTTATCTTCTCCCCTTGGGCAAAATTTCAAAGTTCCAGTGTTGTTTGGTAAGTCCTGCATAATAATAGGCTTGAAAAGAGTGGAATCATGTCAGAATGTGAAATGTTTATACTTACCTGCTTTATCCCAGCTCACTAAAAATTAAACACAAGGAAGAAAGAGAGATAGTGTTTCCAAAGCCTCCTAGAATATTCAGAGGTAATGACTCTGCTAGAAGGATGTGTTTGATCTATTATTTTCCTTCCTGAAATATTTCATGCAGAAATTATTAAAAAAAAAAAAAAGGTTCTTTGGCCTGCATTTTGAGGAGGTCATATTAAATTATCTTTATGGCTGTGTTTCCTCACCGAACCATAGATTTGGATGCTAGCAGGAGGATAAATGAAAACAAAAATCCATTTTTAAATCTTAATCTCTCATAACCTATTTGAATTTTTTTCTATAACTGTGACTATTTTTAATTCTTTGTACTCTGGTTGTGCCTGCACAAAAATTTCCAGGATACAGAGAAATGACTAAAAAATCTGCCAAGCAGAAATCTCCCCAGGAAGAAGGTGGTGTTGCACTTATTTAGCTGGAATATTGCACGAATGTCACAAAAGACCTTTGGATGGGAGGTACAGAGTTTTTTAAGATCTCTGCAGATCCCAAGGCCTGAATTTAAATATATCTGTGTGTATATTTATGTATATATACATTTATATTGGGCCCTTCACTCCAAGGCAGACATTGAGGGGCTGGAGTGTGTCCAGAGAAGGGAACAGAGCTGGGGAAGGGTCTGGAGCACCAGGAGTGACTGAGGGAGCTGGAAAGGGGCTGAGCCTGGAGAAAAGGAGGCTCAGGGGGGACCTTGTGGCTCTGCACAGCTCCTGCCAGGAGGGGACAACCGGGGGGGTCGGGCTCTGCTCCCAGGGAACAGGGACAGGAGGAGAGGGAACGGCCTCAGGCTGGGCCAGGGGAGCCATTGGAGGGATATTGGGGAAAAAAATCTTCACCAAAAGGGTTGTGAGGCATTGGAACAGGCTGCCCAGGGAAGGGGTGGGCTCACCATCCCTGGAAGTGTTCAAAAAATGTGTGGATGTGGCACCTGGTGACGTTGGTCAGTGGTGGCCTTGGCTGTGCTGGGGGAAAGGTTGGACTGGGTGATCTTAGAGGGCTTTTCCAACCTAAATGAATCTGTGATTTTACATATATATATATATTTATAAATGCACCCAGATTCAGTTTTTAGTGGGTTTATATTTGGTTTTGGTCGGGTTTTGGCTGTGTTGAAGCCCAGTGTGGTTCTGTTAAACCCCAGGCCCCCAGTTTGCTCAGTTTGCCAGCAGCACTGAGCATTGCACAGCCCTGGAACCTGCAGGAGCGCCCAGACACCCTCTGCTCATTGTCATACACGAGTTTCATTATTAATTAGGCCTGGTCTACACCTGAGGCCGTAAGGAAGATTCATTATTTGGTCCACAAGTGTGGAATAAATGAAGATCACTGGACTTTGTCACAGAGGAACGTGAAGCCCTTGTGCATCTGAGGTTCATCTGTTCCTTCAGACAGAGCTGTAAATCTGCAGAGGGCACAGCTCAGGGCTCAGACAGTTCTGGGGTCTTTCAGTGAGTCATTTATTTGTCCTCGGAAGAAAAGCTCCTCCAGCTTTCCCTAGATCTAAACTGATTTGGGTGCTCACACAATTTTCTGTATTTGGGGAGCAAAGGGCAAAGATTTCTGATCTCCCTTCGCTGGAAGTGATGTCTCAGAAATCCCACACACACTGTGGGAGATCCCTGTCACTGGGAGCAGTCACAGGTTTGTGTTTGTGTGGATTAAGGGAAAAATTCCCTGCCTGAGGGCACAGGGTGTGCTGCAGGTATCTCAAACATCAGCTTTATTGTGCACTGAACATGACTCATCAGTCCACAGGAAGAGATTTTAGCTTTTCTCAGTGTGTGCATCTTCAAGTGCTTCTACTGCTCCTAGAAATAATCTCCCTTTTTCCTTTTACCTACAACAGTGACTTTGTAAAGTGATTGTGGGGAAAAAACCCATTTTACATCCGAGCTCCTATTTTGCATGGACATATGAAAGAAGTATCAATGGGAAGGAGTGATAAAAGTTCATAAATCACAGGTATTTCCTGGAGTCACAAAAACTGTGTTGGATAAGACATTGCAGTTTGCCTTTTCTCTTTCTTTATTTCTTTATATCTTCTTTCCTGTTTTGAATTATCCATTTTTACCTATTCTTTCTCTTTTATGAGTGAACTTCCATCACTTCAGCCTGAAGAAGCTGGAAGCCTCTCTCATAATTGAAGAGGACTTGGATCACTTTTCACCCACTAAAGCTCTAGGGCTGGGATTTGATTTTTTTCACAAATCAACCCTTTTAAAAATTTCTTTGCTTTTAAAAGAATAACGAAAAGGGGGTTACATTCCATATCTCTGTGACAGCATTTGTGTGAAAGCAATTACACTTTGTACCTTGAAAATTTTCAAATTAGGGTCTTTGGGAGGAGGAGGAGGAGGAGAAAAAGGATTTTGCACTGGCGTCTCTGAAAACACTCTGGAAAGAAGCCTCAAAAAACAAATCCTGAAATAAAACAGGGCATGGTCAGGTATTGTCATCTTGAAGTTCTATGACTAATTCCTTGGAAATAAGTGAAGAAATATGCCAAAAGAACTTTAGATATGTACTCTTTTGAACACAACTTATTTGATGTTAAATTTAAGACAGATGTAAAGGTGTATGGAGCCTTTATAATTTAAATTTTAATAGATCTTAAGGAAGAATGCAGGAAACATTGGGATTTGATCAATCTTCAATGTCTCTCTTCATCCCTTTTCATCTTCCTAAGGATTTTTTCATAGTGAAATTGCAGTCAGATGAGCATATTGTGCTTATCCAAGTCGGTGCAGGGTTTCCCATCCCACTTTGTGTAAATATATGCTGTATATTAAAGAAGAAAAAAAAAATTAAAAGTCTGTAAATGTTTTATATAAATTTTCAGACTAAAAGAGACCTAAACCACTGGCCACTATGTGCCCTGAATAAGCCACACATATTGGAGACTCTCACTGAACTCCATAACCAGGCTGATGGTAAGAAAAATGAAACTGAATTAGTATAAATCTACACCACAGAGATACTCACATGTAAACCAGTCATCTCTGTTAATTTTCTAAAGATATTTCATCAGTAAAAATATTGCTTGTACTGTTGTGGGTTGCATTTTGAGACATATATTGTTACTGCATCCTACTTTATCACCATCAATTTCCTCAGCTAATTTTTATTGTGTGATTCCTAAGAATTTTATTTAAAAAATAAATGATCTGTAGTGGGTTTTTTTCCCAGTAAAGCACATGTCAATAGAAACCACTCAGAAAGATTAAAAAAGGAAAAACAAAAAAGAACACCTGATACAAATTTAGTGGTCTCTTGATTTTTCCAGATATCAAATCTACCAATATTATACCACAAACCCAAGACACAACACCTGCAACTCCCCTCCTGAGAGGGCTGCAGGCCATGGTCACCATCTTCCTCAGAGGAACTGTTACATCCTTCAGATTCAAATTTTGTGCATTATGGCAAATTTTCAGGTCTCAGTTTAAAATTAAATGGCACATGTATGCTGATTTCATGGATAAAGGTTTTCACACTGGGATTGTATTGGCCAGGCTGAATCTGGGAGAATTTATAAATCAGCTTGACTCATGTCAGACCATTTAATTGTGCACAGCCAGGCACAAAGATCTTTTAGTTCCTTCCCTCACTACAGAAAGATAGAGCAGAAATCTGCCTTCAGACTTAAATATACCTGTTAAAGACTGGTGTTTGTTTCTATTTCAGAAACTACTGCCTTGGTTTAATAAAAATGTGAAGAATAAATCCTTAAATTACTTTTTTTTTCTTTAGTCGCCTTCTCAAATACCTTTCAAACTTAGGGCAGGGAGAGAGAATTACTAGGGCAGCTTTAAAGCCTGTTAATTTATCCTGGTTTTACTCCCCAAAACGTCTGGCTGAGATTATGGTTTGTTAATTGACCTGTAGAGCATCATGTGTTGAGCAGACTAAGTTGTCTCCTGATAATGCCCTCCTCATCAAGGGTTATTGCTTTGGTGCAGCTGATTAGGAAAAGGGGGCATCAATTAAACTTCAGAAGAACAAAGAGAAGGCTGCAGCTGATGTGGGGATGTCAGAGTGTCCTGCTGCAGGGGTGGCACGCTGCCCTTTGCTTCCCTGGGCCTTGGCTGAGATAAATACAGATTTATGCAGGAGCTGCGCCTCCTGTGAAGTTTAATTGCTCACCTGGAGCTTCCCGAGCTGAATGGAGGGTGGTGCCTGGCTGTGAGGAGGATGTGGCCAAGGGAGGGATTCCCATTCATCTGTTTGGTTTGGCTTGGGGGCTCAGAGGTGATGGCAGGAGCTGCAGAGGCTTCTCCTCAGATTGTTGGGGCTGAGCAGCAGAATCTCTCCCTTGCGTGTGACAAAGGCAGCGTGTAGGAGGTAACCTGCATTTGCAGCACTTCTACAGGAAAAAATGAGCCAACAGACCTCATTCAGAGTCAATTGCATTTATTATTGATGGAGTATTTTAGATTGCAGTGACATTTTATTTTTCCTTTCAGATTGGTGTTTCTTACTTGGGAGATTTTTCTACATTATTAATTCAATCCTACAGAGCACCTTGCTCTTTTATTTTCTGCTTTCACTTTCTTCTTACTCCTTCCAAAGCCGAGGGATTTTAGGTTTGAAGTCAAGCTATTGAAAGCTCTGTTCTTGCTTAAAGAAACACTTCAGTACTGATTATTTTATGACTTTTTTTTCTCTTACCTCCTCAGCATTTTGTGTTCAGGAGGAAGCATCGTTACTTATATTAACCTCATTGGGTGGGCATCTTATAATTCCCCACTGTGATGGCATCAGGAAGGTTTTTTTTTAGTGGCCTGGGACAGAGGAAATGTTGTCAAACAGCTTTATCCTTTATCACACATTTCTGCAAGAGAAAGCTTGGGCCGAGTGCATCCACATCACAAAGGTTTTAATGGTTTCAGAATTCTCATGGATCTTCACCTCAGACTATTCAGATGGGTCCAGGCCTCTGTATTGCCTGTGTTGTTTTTGAGATGTTATCTATCTTGTGTTACAGAACATGACTTGGAGATAACCAAACTGGCTGTGCTTGAGCTGCAGCTGAAACCAGAAGCAGTAAAACGGCCCCAAAGTCTTTTTCTGAGCAAGTAAATCCCTGATAAACAGCATTTTACAATGGCTGAAAAAGTTTTCCAGGGTTTCAACACAGTAAAGACATGACTTTTCTCTACAGTAATCTTTTATAAGGAGATTAAAATAACTGTAGAAGTCAAGATTCGTTATGCCATAACATTTCTGAACAAAAATGTCTTGAAGAAACAGGATGGTCATTAAAAAATCCAGTATGAACAACTACCTTTGTCCACTGCACTATTGCAGCTGGTTCCTTGATTTCAGCCTTGTTTTCCATCCATCACTGGATTTCTGACTGGAAACTGTCCTCAAAGAAACTCCCTTCACATTTCCTTCAATGCCTGCACCTCTCAGATGCCCTTCCCTGCACTATGTGCTCCCTCCCTTGTCTTTCCCCTTTCTTCTGGCTCTGTTCTGGAGCTCAATTTCCCTTTCTCCAGGGGACTCCTTCTCCTCACCTTTTCCCAGGCAATCTGTCTATTCCAAGCTGGCTGGGGAGCCTCTGCCCCAGGTGTTGTAGGGTGAGGATGTGCAGCTCTGGGTCTCGGTGTGCGAATTAGGATTGTCCAAAAGCAGGGCCATCCTAGACCATCTCCAAAGCATTATTTGTCAGAAGCAGAATGTTCCTTTTGGATTACCCTGGGAGCAGGGCTGATGGCTGGCTCTGCATTATCCTGTTAGGCTGCACTCAGCACTGACCTGAGACCCTCTTTGCTAAACCACTGAGCTTGGTTTGCTGCCTGGCTACAGGGAGTAACCTGGCTGGGGTACCCCAGGAAAACACCTCAGGGGCTCCCCACTGGGCCAGCAATGCAGCGTAGGAGGAGAGGAGTCTGCTGTTTCCCTGCAGCAATTCCATACGCTGCTGGGATGCTTTTCCCAGCTGCTTCAGGTTTGAAACTGGAATGTTGCCCTCCCTCACTTTGGCTCTGTTGGGATTTGAGGGGTTTAAATTTTTATTTACTTCCTGTCAAAGTGTGATTTCTCAGAGCAGGCTTTGGTGAGAGAGATTAATTTCCATGTTTTATGTTATGTGGACTTGTGTGTTGTCTGAACTGAGTGTTACTTTGGGAACCAACCACTCAGCATTCACCTTCTTAGCCAGAACTTTCTTTGCCTGGAAATCCTTTTATCCCTGGGCTTTCAATCTGTCATAGATAGACCCTGAAGTGCTGGGGTGTTACAGACACTTGAATTTCTCCACTTTTAGGTTTGTGCCTTTGTAAGACTCAGAAAACTTGCTTGCAGACCACAGTGGAGAAGAGTGTATGCTGGGTAACATTAAACTGTTGGGTTGTTTACTGCAAGTAGGGCATAAAAGGCAATATTTGGGCATTTAGAATAATTATTTGGGTCAGGTTGCATTTGGAGGTAATCTTTCTCCAAAGTGTCAGATTGCTTAAAAAATGAACAGAAGTCTGGCAGACGTGGGAACTGGAGGTGGTGAAGGAAACACCAGACCATCGATGAAAAGGAAGTGCGGGAGTTGAGTTTATCTGATCTCTTCAAAACACCCAGAACGTCTACAGTGAATGGAGATGTTTTGGGGTTGGCTTTTGGGATCAAGTAGGGGAGCTGAGTTTATCTGACCGCTACAAAATACTCAGAGCTTCTGCACGGAATGGGGGAGTGTCCTAGGGTGACTTTATGCTGTTTGTACCCCCAAATCGTCTGTTCTGTTGATGCTGGATGTTGTATTCTGTGCCTCCAAGCCTGGGTCAGAGAGCGAAGGCGGCAGAAGCAGCAGCACGGAGTTTGTTATCAGAGACTGCTCTCACTGCCCACATCCTGCCGGACTGTGGTGTCTGGGATGGACAGAGCAGAACAGGGCTCTCCTTTGCTTTTTAGTTAGTTTAGCTAGCTGAGGCAGAGAAGTTTTCCCTGGGCTGTTTTTCTGTCCGTTTTCTTGGAGCTGTTGGAAGCTGCTCAGGCCTGGGGACCCGGGGAAGCTCCGAGCCTGCGCCTGCGGCCCTTGGGGCCCGGTCTGGGCAGCCTCTGCAAGGGCCTGAGGGGCTGATAACAGCAACCCCCCACAGGAGAGACTTTCTGAATTTGTCACCTCTTCAGAAAGGAGTTTTCTCATCGGGTATTGTTCATTTTGTGTGCTGGGAAGTGCTTTGCCTGTTAAATAAACAGGTTTTTTCCACTTCTCTCTGAGGAAATCTTTCCTGAACCAGCTGGGGGAAGTGGCCATGTGGGTTTGCTTTCTGGGAAGGGCCCTTTTGGAGGTTTTTCTCCCAAATTTGCCATAAACCAGAAGAGGGAGTTTTGGGGTTGATTTCTGTGACCACGTGTGGAAGTTTTTCCTGCTGCCTGGTGTGTGTTGAGGTGGAATCTCTGACTGCAGAGCCCGGAGGGTGGGGCTGGGGAGGGGCCCGGGAGCAGCACCAAAGCCAGGCTTTGTTAACCTCTTTGCTCAGCCTTTATTCTCACTTTTGTCTGCCTGGCTCATTAACCTGCCTCATCTGACACCGTGTCTGCAGGAGGCCACTTGAGCACAGAAACTCTCTCCCCCTGGAAGCTTCAGAAAGCAATTTAAACTTGACAATAAGTGGTGGAGGAATTGCAGGAGCCTCACTCCTGATGTCATAAATGTATATCAATTAATAGGAACATCGTAAGTATGCTATGTAAAATCTCCTATCTGCAGTTAACTCTATTTTAAAATCCATATATTGGCGGATTAGACACCAGTTAAATATGAATAATATGGAAACAATGAGTCATATCACCAATGGTGAAGCTCCTTGTGAAGAATTTCATCAGGAGTTTATATCAGTATTTTTTGAAATCGTCACAAATATATTTTATTCTAATTATCTTTGAGTTTCTGGTAAGAAACCGTGTATCATTTTGTAATTCAAATGCTTCAGAGCTGTGGATCCTTGTCCTGTGCAGTAACAGTAAAGTGACTTTATATCCCTTATGACAAATAAAACAGGAGACAATTCACAATAAAACACAAAACAAGAGATAATTCAGAATAAAACACAAATAAAACAGGAGACAATTCAAAATACCCTCTTTTTATCATAAATTGATTATAGTTATTTTGCCAAAATGACCGTTCAGTCATAAGTTAGCTGGGCTTACAATGCACTGATATTGAATAAAGATTTTGTTCTTATACATCTATTTTCTCCAACAGTAGTGATTTGACCCCAACTGAAACTTGTACTAGTAAGGACATGTTTTCCACAGGGTCTCTTTTTGTTTTGCTTTGTTTAAAAGAAGGAAGGGAATCTTTCTTTCTTTACTTCAACCCATCTAAAACCGATCAATGGCAGCTGATTGCCTTTTCGAAATCCTGTTGTCGTTTTAATGGGTTTTTTTTGGGCGGGGGGGGATGTAAAATTTAAACTGCTAGCCCAGATTTCCCTTTAGCATCACTGACAGGTGACTCTGGGAGTGGTTGGCCCCTGGAATGCCTGGCTGTGGTACAGCCTGGGGAATAACAGATTGTGCCAAGGAAGCGCCGCTGTCAGGGGTGGGAGTAGCTCAAGGATTGTTTGGCACCATGGCAGAGATCCCTGGCATGCAGAGCATGTTCCAAGTGTTTGCTCTGCCTTTTCCACTGGCAGTGTATTCAATGAGTGCCTTTAAAGAATCACCAGCCCCGTGAGCCTTGTGCCTTTGGGGTTCTTCAAATGTGAAAATGCTTGAGAAGTGGCTCAGGCCTGATGTGCTCCTCTCCAGAGGAAAGAAATCACTGGTATTTAAGTGCAGTAATGCAACATTTGGCCCTGATTAATCCACAGACTTGTGTATATAATATTTTTTGATTTGTTTTGTTTTGTTTTTTTACAGCTTGTACCTACCAATTTATGGGACTATCTTTTTAAGCAAGTATGGGGAAGAGAAGCCTCAGGGAAGAGAAGGCTCTGGGAACAGCTTCCAGCAGCTTCCAGAGCCTAAAGGGGCTCTGAGAGAGCTGGAGAGGGACTTTGGGCAAGGGCCTGGAGTGACAGGGCAAGAGGGAATGGCTTTAGGCTGAAGCAGGGTATATTTAGATTGGATATTATGTGGAAACTCTTGACTGTGAGAGTGCTGAGACAGAGATTGCCCAGAGAAGCTGTGGCTGCCCCTGGATCCCTGGAAGTGTCCCAGGCCAGGTTGGACAGGGCTTGGAGCACCCTGGGATGGTGGAAGGTGTCCCTGCTCGTGGCAGGGGTGAAACAAAATGATTTTTAAGGTCCCTTCCAACCCAAACCATTCTATGATTTGTTGGTTCTGTGAATATGGTCCTGTATTCACGGCTTTGGTTTTAGCAGCAGATTATTTGAGTCAGTGAGCTCAGATAAGCTAAAAAAACACCCAAACATGAAACAACCTAAAGCTTCTAAGGTATTCAAACTGCAGGAAGCTGTATTTATTTGACAAAGCGTTGCTAAGAATTCTAAAAAATAAGATCCTAAAGAGCATTCTCATGCAGGCACAAGGAGCATACTTCATCAATAATTGATGGCTGAGTGTTTAATATTGGCTACAGCTGTTCTTGTGTGTATCTTTTTATTATTGCTCTGTGACTCCACCAAGACTTCTGATTCTGCTCTGAGGCCTTGCTGCAGGCATTTGAACTTGCACAAGCATGCCACAAGTACAAGGCACAGAGCTAATGGCTCTGAGCATGAAAATAATAAGGAAATCAGAGATCTGTGTTACCAATGAGCTCCTGTCTGTGTTAGAGTTGGAACATTTAAGAAGAACTCCTGAAACACGGAGCGCCTTGACATCAACACTGTTAAATGTCAAACAGGGGATAAATGCAGACAGGTAGAGAAAATGAAGCCTGGCAACCACCAGGTTTTTTGTATTTTAAAACACTTCAGAGCAAATTGAGGAGGCTCTAATGTTCCCAGCACAGTTAGTGATGACTTGTGAGGATCCATGCCCAAAACTGCCACTGGCAGTTCTGCTCTCTGTCTGACAACCTCTGGCCCCTGTTGGACAGAGCCTGGATAATCATTTTTCTGAAGAAGGACAAGATATTATTCAAATGATACACCATGTGAGCACCTGTCATAGAAATGAAGAATATGCCATAATATTTTAAGAGCTAGAGGTGAAGGGTTCAGTTTATAGAATATATACAAGGCTGGAAAGATTTCTGTGCTCCACATCTTCCTACTATATCTTTCTATAACTGAGAGCAAAACTCTTTATTTTGATGCTGTGTCCTTAAATAAAATCCTCCCTCTCACCTGTCAGTTCCACCTTAAATAAATAAATACAAGACAAATGTTTTTAAAATGTTACCTGCTTTGAATTGCAACATTTTCAAGCAGACTTGGCTAGGAAATTGTCAGTATTTACTTTGAGAGGAAAAATATTTGTTACATTATTTCATAAATATTTTCTTAGCATATAATTTATGGGGGAAAGTCCTATAACTAGACTTTCCAAAAATCCCAAATTTATTTCCACTCACAGTAAGAAAAATATATACTGAGGCTTTGAAGGGTTACAGTGAGCAACTGATCTTCCTGTTGTCAAACTTTAAATCAAACAAAGCTTTCTTTGAAAGAAAAAAACATATTTTTTCTGTGAGGAAAAAACAACAACAACAACAACAACAACAACAAAATATCATTCCAGTTAGATGTTTAGAAGAGAATCAGAAACTTCTCCACAAAGGACAAATTATCATCTGATTTAAGCCAGAATAGCTACACTGTCATCAGAAGTTGGGCTTTTTAAGGTCTATTACATTATTACCTGGTAGGATTTTAAAAACAGGAATTCTGGTTTCTGCATTCTTCACTCACAGTATTTTAGGCAGGACTCACCAGTCTCTGCATACTGGAAAACTTGCCCAATATAAATGTTTAAAAATGCCTCCTTTTTGGATGTTTTTTGCCAAAGTATATCCTTTTAAGAGTAACATTTTCTATGCTGTGTGTTTATGAACCAGCTGAGGAAAAAATAGTCTGGACTAATTCTGTCCCATTTGAATCACAGTACCATAGAATTATTGAGGTTGGAAAAGCCCTTTGAGGTCATCAAGTCCAACCATTCCCCAGCACTGCCAAGGCCACCCTAACCCCTGTCCCCAAGTGCCACATCCACATGGCTTTAAATCCCCAGGGATGGAGATTTCACCACTGCCCTGGGCAGCTGTTCCAATGCCAACCCTTTTTGTGAAGAATTTTTCCCAAATATCCAACCTAAAACTCCTCTGGTAGAACTTGATGCTGTTTCCTCTTGTTCTATTGCTTTTTATATATTCTTACTATGAGTTAGAGATTATTCTGATTTTTTATTTTTAGCCCAAATAGTGTGTGATGACATAAAAGCACCTTGTAGCAATCTCAGGTTGCAAAACTGACACCATACCCTTTGATAATGTGCAGTTTTGTGAAAGGAGTTATTAAATTAGCTTGATAGGATCACTTTCAAAAGAAAATGAGATTTATAGCATCTTGTTTTAGGTCTTTATCTGCTATATCTTGTGTCAACCATTATTTTCCTCAGAACCAGCGTCAGGCTGATGTGCCTGTAGCTACTTGGTTTATCTAAATATTGGTTTATCTAAATACCAACACTCTCTCTATTTGAAGGATGTGGATGCAGGGCACATGGGATTGCTGTGTTTTCAGATTTATTTTTTCCAGGGCTGGAAATCACCCACATTCATCTGGGCTAATGGGGACACGTAAATCTTGCAGTCAAAGATGACACTGCTGGGTGCAGCTGAGCTCCAGTTCATTACATCCTCACACATAATCATGAAATATGTGAGATTAACCAGCCCTGGGAAATGCCTTTTTCTCACTCTTGGTGATGAAGGCAGTTTAGGATGATTTGCTCATAGGTGTCCACACTCTGCCAACTCCTCAAATTAAATATTGTTCAAAGAAAGTAAACAGGACAATGGAAGGATACCAGAACCTGTCAGCTGAGCAATATTTCTGGGGGAAATGGAGTATGATGAGTGACTGCCAAGGAGGAAATCACAGGGATGCAAGCAGCCAGAACATTACTGACAGCACTTCTTTAACATGGCAAAATTAGGCAAAACTCAGAGCTAAGATATCTGACTCTGCTACCTGCATGGCCAAATTTCTCTTCCCAGGTTGGTCTAAACCATGGGACAACTTTTAATTACTTAAGCACAAACATTTTTTTCAGCAATATTCTGTCTTAATCCACAAGGATGATGGAATTCTGGGAATACATCATGGCTGCATTCAGAGGAGGTTGTCTGTCAGAGTTCATCCTCTCTTTCTGTCAGCAGCTGGGCTGAGCAGGCCCAGGGACAGCAGGAAGGGGACACATCCTCGTGGTGAGGCAGCGAGAAAATGAGATTTCAACCTTTGCCTTCAAACTTGCCCAGCAAGTTTGGTTAAACCAAACTTTGCACAAATGGTCATTAATTGAGCATCCCTCTCTTCCAGGTCTCTCACCTTCACATCCCACGTGGTGACTGGCAGGAGTCTGAGCTCCTGCAGCAGCAGCCCAAGTCATTGAGTCTGTGCTTGAAAAAAACCAAACAACCCAGGTTATAGGGATAAGTACCCTGAAAAAATATTCCAGGTATTTCAAGCTGGACAATCCTTATTATTTGTATTTACTTGATTTTAATCTCTTTGTGTTTCAGCTGCCTCTTGGTAGAATGGACACGTGTTGCCTCCCAGCAAGGGTAATTTAATTAGTATTTAAGAAGTAGCTGGTTTCTGAGGTGATGAGCACACTAAAAGGTTCAGAAAGAAATTAATAACTACGTTTTTGAAGCTGGAGTTGACTAGGGCAAAGTAAATACAGGAGAGGCCAGTAAACTGAAAGATGGGTGTCAAATGGCAGCTGATTCAGTGAGCATTGTCCTTCCTGCTCTGTGGATGAGGTGTGAAACACAAGCAATTTTCTTTCTGTCTGTCCTGAACCCCAAGAAATCAGACAACTGTAAAACTGGACCACTTTTTTGATGGAATGTTATGGTGAAAACTTGCTTTAAAATATTGTGTTACCCTGGGAAAATAAATTACTTTTTCTTACTAAAATTATTTGAATGTTATTCAGAATTTCTTCTTTCAACTGGAAAGAGGAAAAAAATTGAACAAAGCATTTTACTCAAGAGAACACAGTTTCAACATTTTGAACCCTGGAAGAAGACACTCAATGAACTCCAAGTCTTTGTCTATTTTAGTGTGCAGGCTTCCACGAAATCCCAGAGCAAAACTTTGATGTAGACACAAAGTTTATGTATTAACAACTTCTGTGTAAAGCTGAGCACCTGGCTTTGTGTCCCTAAGAAATGCAAGTTTCTGTCTCAGGTCCTTCTTCGCAGAATCATCACAGAATCATGGAATTGTTTGAGTTGGAGGGGACCTTAAAGATCATCGAGTTCCCACCCCCTGCCACACCTTCCACATTCTTGTGGTGTGAAAAGGAGCAAAGCTGACTCAGGCAGTAATGGAGACATAACCTTTATCCTATGATCAACTACTGGAACTTATGCTAAGGGGTTTTTGTGAAGGAAGATGCACTTCAATTCCCTGACATTTTGTGTATTCAACGTGCTTGTGAAAATAATCCTGTCCTGGAATAATTGCAAATAATCATGGTGATATTTTCACAATTAAAATGCAAATATACAGAAAATTCTCTAAGGGTAAGAACAGTGATTCCTATATAACACTTCTCATCAGTGGAATGTTTCTTTTAAAAAAAAAGGAGAAAAGAAGCAGAACCATTCCTTTTGTTTTACAGATACATAAATTGAGGTCAGATGCATTACAAACAGTACAGACAGCAGAAATTGAAATATCATAAAATTCCATTTCTACAGTATCATGCATCATAAAAGTAGAATAAAGAAATTAATGTTCACTGCCCAATTCAATAAACTAGGAATTATTAAAACTTACAATAGATTAGACATTCTCTTTATGCCAATTAAGTCATCATTCTTGTGTGCAATATCTACCTGCAAAAAAAGATTGAATTGCATGCTGCTATTAGACTTAACAGTGCTGTTTGAAAATGTTCTATTGAACAGCTCCTTTTTTTAAAAAAATCTTTTTTATTTCAAGAATCTGGCAAAAAGAGGGTTTGGGATCGGGTTTTTTGGCAGTTAGAATTAGTAAAGGTTTTTTTTCAGCTTTCAGAAGGAACGCTGCATATTGGTAACAGTCACATCTAAATTAGTTAAAGTAGAAAAGGACTAATTTTTAATTTCCCTTTCCCTGAAAATATATTATTTTTCTAACTGTTATAAACAAAGATGTTTGTTTCATCTGTCAGAATTTAGACTGGTGGATAATTTGCCTGTTTCCTATGAAGAATATCCTGTACAAGAGCCATCTTTTTTGAAACCGACCACGAGACTCAGCAAATTCCTTGTGCATGGTGAAATGTCAAAGGCAGATCCTAGCAGCTTTGTCCTGGGAAGCACAGGCTTTATTTCAGGGGGTAAAAGCATTGCTGAGGATGAGCCAGGGCTGAGGGATCTGCTCCCTAGCAGAGATACCCGTGAAGTGACGTGACTAATTGGACAAGTGACTCTGAAATTAGCATTTGTTGAATGGTTTAATAAAAATCAGCGTGGTACCAAAAAAAAAAAAAAAAAAAAAAAAAAAAAAAAAAAAAAAAAAAAAAAAAAACACAAAAAAAAAAAAAAAAAACAAAAAAAAAAAACACAAAAAAAACCCACAAACAAAAAAAAAACCAACAATTACTGGGTTGCATAACTCCCAGGAAACATCTATCAGACATCACAGACTAGCTGAAGATGTATAATTTAGCATTCCCCTTCCTCAGAACTGCCTGTTCTTGCTCAAGATGGTCTCTCTCCACCATATCCCCCATCTGCTCCACCCCCGCTTCCTATCCTGTCTCGTTGCTTGTACACTTTTATTTATATATTTTATTTTTTATTACTGGTATTCATTTTAAGGAATCAATATCAGTCCCCCAGTTGAATCTTCAGGCTGCTGAGGGCCTCTGCCAATTAAACAGTGATTCCAAGTCCCATTAGCTTCAAGTCACTGATTTCCATTTAATGTTAAGTTTATCTAGCCAGGCCATGGTGCTGCTCTCTACCAGTGGTATCAGTGTTTGGGTTGCAATTGTGTGTTGGCAGGGAAATTTCACAGAGGAATCCCTTCTCAGCTTAACATCCTGTGCACAGCACTGATTCCTAATTTATTTGTGATCAAGAGAGTAAAATGTCACAGTCCTGAGACACTGAAGGAGTGACTGGGAGACATCAGTGTGTCCTCAGGTGAAATACACGCTGTGAATATTATTATTGTTGTTGCTGTTGTTACTGTTGTTGTTCTGTTATTTTTATATTCCTTGGGCTGTTTAAACTGGGAGTGTTTATGACCAGGATCTTGAGGAGAACTTAAGAATTGGCCCAAAGCTCTTCTGCATCTCACAACTCCTGCCTCTGACTTCTGCCAATCATTTGACCATGCAAACTATTTGATATTTAATTTCTAGGAATTGTACCTATGAAGATGTTTAAATCACCTAAGATAGGACTTTAGTTTGGGTTGAAAAATCTAATAATACATTTGCTGGCTCAAAGATAGAATGGGTCTTTTAGATCCTGAAGGGATTATCTGCTGAATTTAGATACTTTTAGATATAATAAATTTTTTTTCTAATAGAAGCTGACAATCTCTGTGAGCACATAATCTCCTTGCATATCTTCAGAGGTCTCAGTAACCAACGTTTCCAATTTGAAAGCACATCCCTCCTAGACCACAAAACCTCCTCTTTAAATGTCAGCAACTTACCACTTTCCTGCCCTTACAGGGAAAAACAGTTTTTACACTGTGATAAAAGAGCTACCTGTTTGTGTTTTATTGACATTTCTGACGTGTGTAAAATTACTGTAATATAGAGAGGGTTAACCACAGTGTTTAGCTGAGAGACTGCTCAAACAGTGGCTGAAAGCAAGTGCTTCTCTAATAATCACAGGCAATTAAAAGAAAAAAAAAGTTAAAGGGGAGGAATCTTGTTTATCTAATAAATAGGTCACTAGAGAGAAGCTGATGAGAGGGGGAAAAAAATCAATGATTGACGTGAGTGGAAAAGTGAAAACCACTAAATTTTCTGTCCTACTCTGACAATAGCACTTGTCTTGATGGTGTCATAATTGTTTGGGCAATTTTGTGTGACAACAAAATTCTAGTTAATCTGGAAGAAGTTTTGTGACCTGCTATTAGAGCTTTAAGTTTCCATTAAACAGTCGCTCTTTGCATTCCCCTGCAATTTGTAGCTCCTACTTTTGACCACAGAAAGAACTCTCCTGGTTGGTTTGTGTTCTGCATAATAATGAAAATCTTACACTTGTCAGCAGCAATGGAACAGGATTAAGCCTTGAGGACAACAGACTGTTCTGCTCAGCTTTTTGTTGGATACAAGGAGTACACGGGAATAAAAAATTGAAATAAACCCCCATATTCTTACAGCCAGGCTTTTAAACATGAGTCACATTCAATCATAGACTCATTCAGACTGGAAAAGCCCTCCAAAGTAATTAAGCCCAACCATTAACCTGGCACTGCCAAGCCCACAACAAAACCACGTCCCCAAGTGCCACCTGAGGGTTTGTTTCTGTGGAAAGAAGTGGAAATAGGTGGAAATAGATATTATGTGTGTGTAAAGCAAATTGAGGGAGCTACACCCTTGAAATAAGCTGGGGTAAAATGAGGAGTAATAAATAGCAGTGGGAAAAAGGAGGCTCTGGAGAGAATACCCTCCCTGTGCTGTGTTTGGGGGTGATTTGTCCTCCTGAGGAAAGTTGTGGCTATTCCTGTGCGCTGTGGGAAGGTGGAGGCTGCTGTGGTCTCGTGTGCCTGGGGGAGGTGAACGACTGCTGGCATCCCTGGCATTGGTTCTGCAGAGATTTTGTCCTCCTCAGAAATAAACCTGGTGGTATTTTTGGAAAAAGGATAAATTCAGACACACTCCAAATTTTTGTTCAATGACTTGAGCGTTGTCCGAGCCTGATGTCAGGGGGGTGTCGCCTGACCAAACAATTAAACTCTACAGTGCAGATATTTAAATTATTACAGTGAGTCACTGGAGGCTCTTCTTTTAGTAAAAGAAAAGAAGCAGGTGACTGTTGGGTGCTGCTAGCTGCATCCTAAAGCAGACAACTACCTTTGAGCAAGAAGATCACACTCTAAAATAGTTATTTTTGCCTTTGACAGAAAAAAACAAAAAGGACCCTGAGGTGTCTTGCTCAGGTGTGAAGGTAAATAAAGTTAGGAGAGGTGAATCCTAATCTGCATGCATTGGGAGATAGAATATTAGGGAATGCAAATGCAAACATTTAATGAAAATAAGGAGTTAAAATATGATGACAAAAACATCAAAATGTTTTATCTTAAATAAGAAGCAGGAGAATTGAAAAAAAAATTTAAATATTGTCATTTTTTTCTGCCTGTCAAGGTTGTTTTGAGATGAAAATGAACTTTGTATCAACTCTTCCACTGAAGGATAAATTAAGCTTGATGAGCAAATAGATGAGTAAAGCATGTTCCATCTTGTGAGAAGAGTTTTGCTTTTTCAAGCCTTTCCGCAGCTAAGGAGGCCAGGATTAGCACTACTGCAATGTTTTTTTAAGTAAGTCCAGCATTTCCTAGTGCAATATTTTCTAAAAGATGAGAGGAGTGTGAAATTAAAAAGAAGAGAGCTTTATGCCAGCATTTAAAGAGCTGCTTACTTTACCCCTTGGAAACAACAAACAGGATGGTTCCCTCTGAGTTTTCTGGTGTTTTTTATAGGACAAATATCTCTCAATCTGCAGCCTAAGTTGATATATCTTCTTCCTGATTTTATCTATTTTTCTTCAATCTTTAAAGATTAGAAATGTCAATGCTTTATTTTATATGTAACAAATACATATAAAAATATATTCCTGTTCACCTCATTATTAAGTATCATAGATGGCTCTCACGGGAAATCAGACAATGCTGAGATGCTTTTTGCAAATTGGTTCTTGGTTAAGGATATTGTTGCTGTAAAATTATTCTGGTAATATGAAGGAGAAGAAGAGTACATATTTTAAAATATGCTGTAACATAACATTAGTAGTCAGATATTCTAAATTAAGGATATCAGGAAGGATAAGGTTCTGCTTTATAGCATGTTTGGGGC
>VWZP01004496.1:65085-217263 GCA_013396995.1 Dicaeum eximium
TGGGGGTAAATTTGTTAATTTTTTAAAAAAAAAAAAAAAAAAAAAAGGAAAAACAGCAGAGGTGTGAGGAAAAGTCTGAAGATTTAAATTACAATACATTTTTCCTTGTTCTCTTTATTCTTACCTTTGCACTGTATAAAATACAGTAACATTCCCTGGGGCAGAAAACACAAATCAGAATTTTCCCAGATGAAGTCATGAACCACCTAAGCTAGAGATTTAAACTCTCTCTCTTGCACCAGTCTAACCTTTATGCATTTTATGAGATGAAACAAACCCAAAAGGAAGAGGTCAGGGATATCCTTTCCACTTTTTACGCTGGAATATTTATAATCCGGTGCAGTGCATTTTCCTGGAGAAGGACAAGGTTTTGAATCATCTCAGGGAAAATCAGGCATTTATTCTGCATCCTGGCAGAGTGCATTAAGTTCTGAGCTAGAAAGAATGGAGATAATTTTCTTTTCTGAATAAGAGCAAGAGCTAAAAAATAAATTCAGCATCCAAGACTCTGAGTCACACAGCCTGGGAGGGACCACTGGAAGTCATCAAGATTTGCCTTCTGCTTAGGACAGGCCATGGAATTTGCACCTAACTTACAGGCTAGACCCATTTTTCAGAAGACAAATTAATATTCATGCATGGTATGCAGGATCCTGTTCTTTTTAAAAAAATAACATTATTGAGACTGCTCAAAAAAAAAAAAATTCATGATTCTGGTGACCTAAACATCACAGTCTTTTTCAGATCATTCATTGCCATAGTCGGCAAAATGTGCCCTTTTGAACACATGTCCAAAGTGTTTTAGGCTAACCAAAAGTACCTCTAAAAATCTGAAGAAATTTTGAATTTATGTACATAACACCTAAAGCATTTAATTTTCTTCCATGATGAAGAAAATCTGTGAAGAATGACTTCACAATCATATATTGAATTTGCTTGGGGTAGTTTTACAGAGTTAGTTGAAAGGAGTAAATGTTTTCGTATCACAAAATTTAGTCATCTTATTATTGTGCTCTATGCATAGCTAATGATTTTTATTCCTATAATGGCCCCAAATGTGCAAAGAAAAAAAAAAGCAGGTTTCACCTCTGTCAGTGATCTCACAGTCTGTAGAAGATTTTCAAATCGGTGCATGGACAATAACAGAGTCAAAAAACATAAACAGAGCATGACCAGAAAATTCAGAAGATCTGAGACGCATGAATAGATCTCAGAAATGCCTTTTTGTCTTTCTGCTCCATTTTCTGTGCCCTTGTTTCTGTACTGGAGAGCTGTGGGGAAGCTCCACAACCTGTGCACTGCCTGCCATCTCCACTCCCATGGTCTTGATTGAAGACTCCGGGGGCAACTGCAAGAGAATTAACAACAGAAAAACAACATCAGGAAAGGGGCAAAAGAAGCAGTGGAAAGGTGGGACAAAACCAGGAACTGATTTTATACTGTTCAAAATGGCCAGGTTTCAAAGCACAAGTGAACAGAGGGGAAAAAATAAAAATGGAAAATAGGAAAAAAAAATGCAGCACAACTGCTACTTGGAAGGAAATACAATAATCTTGTTTAATGCTGAATCACTTTTGCAATCAATTCAATTTTGTAGGTAAGCTCCCATGACACATCTTTTCCAAGAACTAACAAGAGACAGAGCTGAAATATCAACAACCCCAACAGGAGACCAAATTTTCTCTTATGATGAAAATCTCTGCTTGCAGAGGTTTCAGATCTGCGTGATCAGTGTGAAATTGAAATTACTCCAAGTGATTTTGATGAGCCACTGTCTTCACAGACAAACTGTTTGATGTTAATGCAAGAAAGGAAACAGTCATGAGACCAAATGAAAGCTTTGGGAGAAGGGAGTAGGATTTTTATTCTTTTTTTTTTTATATTCACTATAAATACATTTGATAGAATATATTAAAAAAAAAGAAAAACAGAAAAAGAGACAACTAGGAAGATGAGCAGGATTGGGCAGATATGCAGGATTTATTCTTTTCACAACAAAAGAAGAAATGAACAACAGCAGAAGATAATGTTCAACAGCACATCAAAAGCTGAACTGTGCGTGCATCAACCGAATCCTTCATTTTGAATTAACAGGGTATTATATTGAAATGAAAGGATCTCATGCACTTTCTGTAACTCATAATAACAAAGTTCCTGCCTTTAGTGGGGATGAGATCTTTTAATCTCACGAGGCATTCATGCTGACAAACAAGCCAACCCTTTAACATCAGCCAGCTCATTCATCTCCCCATTAATCTGCGTCACCAGCAGCTCTGACTGAAATTGAGCCATTCTGGGACCAGGAGCTGCTGTTGGGCAAGGTGATGTTTGCTCCTACTTTGCTCCTGCTGGGGATAATAATATTTATTGAGCTGCACTTAACTCTTCCTTCTCTGCCATGACTTTTAACTGGGGGTCTCAACATTTTAGTGCAAAACTTGGTGTATTTGGTATAGAGGGAAATGTCTCACCCTCTGAATGTAGATTCAAGTATATGTGAGGGTTTTCTTTTTTAAGATCAGACTTGAGCTTTCCTAAGACTGAAGTTTTTCAGTTTCCAGAGCTATTATTTACCAGCCTAGCATACAGAACTGTCTCTAGTCTTCACAGTGTAAGGTCACAGAGTATTGGGAATGTGCAATAAAACTGGTAGCTTTGTATAATTTTCATCTCAATTTGACAATAAAATACATATTTTTCAAGTTTGTAAAAGTACAAAAGACCTTTAAATACCATTAATCAAACCATGGGGACAGCTGATGGAAGTGTTTTTAAACATTTCTGAGGAGCAAGGTTCTGTTTTTCTGCTCAGCAAGCAGAGCTGCAGGCAAATTGGAAACTTGAGGAGTTCAAAAACTTGGTCCTTGTTTAATCCTTGCTCTGGAGGGTAGAAAACTGTGCATGGCTTAGTTCTTACCTGCTCACTCAGGTTGGATGAGCTCTACCAGCTGATATATTGGCAAGATGGAATCAACCCTTTGTGTGTGTGGTTTGTTTTTTTTTTTAAAGTGATTTTTATCTGGTCCAGCCTCTGTAAAAGAAAATATGAAAACAGCCTTCTACGCTGACATAGATCCAGCAGTATGTGAAGTCCTGGAAGTTGGAATTTCACAGCTATTTGTGTTGGAAAAAGGGTGACCTGGAAAATCTGAAAGTGTTCTTGCTTGCAAGAGCCCTGGTTCTGATCCATAAAGCTGTGACTCTTGAATGATTTGTGCCAAAGCAGTTTGTCTTCAGCATTGCTTGCATTTTGCATGATGTATTATATAATTGTAAATTGACAATGTTTTCTTCTACTTTTAAGATAATTTGAAGGCTGGTTTGCTTTGCTTTGGGTTTTTTTCTGTTTTTCTTTTTTTTTTTTCCTGGGTTTGGTTTTGTTTGTTTGTTTGTTTGTGGTTTTCTTTTTTTTAATCTTTTAGATATTTTAATCTTTTTTCTCTCCTTCTTTGGGCCAGAAATCGTAAGTTCTGCTTCCCAGATAAGCAGGGCAGCAGAGTTTGTGCCATGCAATTTATACTCTGGTTGGTCTGGGTGACCTAAACTTCAGGGTGAATGGAATTGAGGTCTGTGCCTGTATCTTTGTAGTTACAGCACACAGAGATATTGTCTAGTATGTTGTTTTCTATTGCAATTGCAAAGCACCTGAATTGACAACAGGTTTGTGTGCCTGAAGATAGAAACAGTTATCTACAAAGATGAAAAAAAAGCCGGTAGGTATGCATGTTTGTGAGGTATAATATTGCTCCTTCTGTGATACAGCAAGATGCAGATTGTGCTGAAAAATCTCTTCAGCTGTGCCCCATTAGACAGATACCCACAAAAATCTGCTCAGAATGCCTTTGACTCAATAAAGAATCACAGGAGCCTTAAGGTGCTGTGCAATGGGAAGTGTGGTTTGATGAGAGCTCTGTGAAGTAGGGTATGGCAGGATTGGTTTTCAGATGTCCTCAGCACACTCAGCTGTCCTCCTCTTGGAAGAAGCCATGGATGCTCTTTGGTCTGTACTCCTCTTTTCAGCTTGTTGGAGGAATTCATGTCATTACTTACTAATACTTGATATGTGATACATTCCCACCAAGCACATTGCCCAGTGTTCTCTAGTGCAGGGTCCCCATAGTAGATTTCACAAATTCAGCAGAGAGTAAACCAAAGGGTTTGGTTTTTTTGTTTTTTTTTTTTTTTTTTTAATGTGTCCCTTGAAAGGACTGAACATTTATAATCTAGATCAACTATGTCCTGTGGCTGAATAATCTAATTATAGGTCTCATTGGTTTTAATTTTTTGTTTTCAAACAAATAGGTAGAACTAATTTGAAAGAAAAATTATTTCTTCTTTAAAAATTAGTTATGTTTATATGGTTCCTTTTATTCTAATGGGTACCATAATATTTAATAAATTGAGTATGTACAGAAGTCACTGATATAAGGTTTCAGCTTAAACTGAAAGAGGGTAGATTGGGAAGAAATCTTTAGTGTCAGGGTGCTGAGGCCCTGGAAGTGGAAGGTGTCCCTGCCCATGGCAGGGGGTGAAATTGGGTGGGCTTTAGGTCCCTTCCAACCCAAACCATTCTGTGATTATTCCATGATGCAGAGCTGTGGGCTGAAGCATCCAAATGTTAATACTGGAAGCCATCCTGTGCATGAAGAGAGTTTAATGTGCTTTTCTCTCTTTGACTTCAAATGCCAAGAGAACCAGCAGCCAGCTGATCTTCCTGAAGTATTTTGGCGTAAAGAAAAATGTTTGAATGTACAAGTCTCTCTTCAGAAATTGTCTTTCAATCAAGACTTATGGGTTCAGCGTGCAGTAATTTCAGAGACACTCTATCTCCTGGATAATACTCATAAATACTGATGGATTTTAGAATAAGGCTGAATGGCATGAGCTGAATGAATCCTTGGTTTTTACTTAGGGATTCCTGCAGGCCTGTGGAATCAAGAGGTTAATGAAAGAAATTACTGGGTCAGAATGCACCAAATCAGAACACACTGAATCAGTGACAGGTTTTTTTACCCAGGGTGAATCAAATAACCCTTCTGTAGGTTGCAGTATCACAACACTTGGAAAAAATGATACATTACACTTGTCATTCTCTTAGATGTACTCACAGGGCCACCTAGCTTAACTTGTGAGTGGCAGGGACAGCCTGGGACAATTTGGCTGCATGCACCTTATCAGCCTCTGAGGGACAATTATGTTCATCAGAAGACAATCCTGTTGCTAAAAGCCCAATCCAAATCACTTTGAAAAAAAACCTGGAAAAGCTGCCATGGGTTTTTGGATCAAACCCCCCAGTACAAGCTGGATGTAAGAAAAGCTGCTAAATTCAGATGGAATCCTTTTCATCCAGATGAAAGATAAGCTCTTCTCAAGCTGTGAGCTCCTAAGGGGAGAAAAATGAATAGAAAAGTTGTTCAGACACAATGGGCTCAGTTGTGCCTGACCCTGTGTGGGTGCTGGGGGAGTGGGAGATGAGTGCAAGGAGGGTTTCCAAGCTCCCCCAGGAGAGCCTACTCCAGGCTAGACACAGTTGTGGTCCTTGAGATGAGGAAGCCCAAGAACTGGCACAGAAGAAAACGCCTGGAAAAGGGAAGGGATGCCAGGATGCAGAGTGGTTTACCCTCACTGGCAGATTATGAATCCTTTAAAGCAGGGCAGCTGCTGTCACACACTGGGCGGGATGCTGGCATCAATAAATCAGCTCAAATTAGCACATGCTTAGAGTTGCACATAAAGTGATTTGCCTAAGAAGATTGGTTTCTGTGCTCCCAGGAAGCCTGGCTGGGGTGGAACGGGGCTTTCTGCACAGGGATAGCACTGGAGGGAGAATTAGTAGTGAATGTGAAAGGAAACAACTGATAAAAGCTCCACAACATATTTTTTAAAATATACAGTCTTAGATGGGCTAGCAGCATGTGTGTACTGCTGCTCTGTGAGGATGTACTGCCTGCTTCAGGGTGGAAAAAGGAGGCCAAATTAAATGGTCTCAGTGTACCAGGAGTGCAATGTACAGCTCATAGGTGTGTGGGAGGACAAGGGGTAAGGGATTTAAGCCAAAGGAGGGCAGGTTTAGATTGGATGTAAGGAAGAAATTGTTCTCTGTGAGGGTGGTGAGGCCCTGGCACAGGGTGCCCAGAGAAGCTGTGGCTGCCCCTGGATCCCTGGAAGTGTCCAAGGCCAGGCTGGACAGAGCTTGGAGCACCCTGGGATAGTGGAAGGTGTCCCTGCCCATGGCAGGGGTGGAATGAGATGAGCTTTAGGGTCCCTTCCAACCCAAACTATTCTATGACTCTATCTGTCCACCACAGCAGTAAATCCCAGCTTGTCAGACTGGGAAATGTCCTTCCTGCTTCTGCACCTCTGCACTGGTGTACAGAAATGAGCTGTGGATGTTTTATTGATCAGAATGAGGCTCTCAAACTTAGAACTGTATTTGTAGCAAGAGGTGAGTACTCACCATGATTATATTTTTCTGGTTATGGAGGAAATAAGGCCGGAGGGGTGGTCAGTGAACCTCACTGAGGGTGCTGATGCAAACTAAAGCAAAACATTTGGTGCCCCTGGCAGTTCATGGGCTCTTCAGCAAAGATAGTTTTTCTCTGTCCAGTTGCTGTACTTTTCCTTCAGCGTTTTGACTTTTAGAATCAACAAGAAAAGGCCATCAATTCTGCCTTTTACTGAGAGAACATTTCCCTTTGTCACTGGGAAGGAGAAGTCAATGGGCCATTTTTCCCTGAGCTGGCACAGCTCCACTAACCAATATTTTTTCAGTGAATTCAGGATCTGTGATGATTAATTCACCCATTTAATGACAAAGCAGGCAAGTACTGTATGGACAATGGCAGCGAAAGCTTCAGTGTACTTCAGGAATGATCTGGAAGGACCATGATGAGAAAGTAATTTTTTCTTTCTCCATCTTAACTTCTTTCTCCTGCTGAACGTGCTGCTCAGTGTCAGCTGAATATGCAGCTCATATGTGGAGATGTGCAAAAAAAACCCCCAAACTGCTTCAGTTTGGTTTCAGTTGACCCCCTCCAAAAATCTGGTTGTGTGTAGCCTCTTTTAAACTGATTCATGCTGATTGTGGGTGTAGTGGAAAGGGTCATCATTTCACCATGGAAAAGTGAGGAAGTTTGCTCTGAGTACATCAAACAAAAATGGTTTGGCCTTTCTGATGTGCACAGGTTTTTTTTACTAAAATTGTTTGAGAAATTTGATGTATCTTTTCACACCTCTGGGGTCAAACATAGTCAGGAATTTTTTAAGATCATACCATTGAGCCCTAAACTTATATAAATAATTTAAAATCACAAGAAAAATTTCAGTGAGCTTCAATGAGCTTAAACCTGTTTCTTAAGATGAATCTTTTTACCAATGGACCCACTCCTTTCTCTGCCTCAGGTATAATGTTCTGAAGTATTTGCAAACTCTATCAGTGCTTCTTTCTTTTTTCTCTTGAGCCAGGGCTTGCCTAGAAGCCTCAGCCATTTGTCTTCAGCCCTAACTTGCAAATGTAAGGAATAAAGCTTAAATGCTGCAAAATTCATTCTGACTCCAGCACAGCCACATTTTCTCTCCGAAATGTTGGATCTTTACACAAGCAGAAGAATCAGTGACATTTTGCTGTGTCACGGAATCCATGCAAGCAGAAGTAACTTTTGCCAAAGTGAAGAATATGAAGTCGTTACACACAGTTAAAGCTTTAAGGGTTATGCCAGAACAATTCTTTGAGTCTTCCTAAATCCAGCTGAAGATGGCATCAAATTTATCTTCTTAGGCCTTATGCAGGAAGATAAGACTAAAATATCAAATCTGTATCTGAACTAAGTCTCTATTTAGCAACCAGTATTCTGTCTATCTATACAAGATGTTTTATACACATATTTATATTTATATCTATATCTATATATTTTCATTGAAGTTGGAATTTTGTGATTTACTTAACCACTCATAGCTGGATTATATATCATGGGCTACTGAACAAAAGACTCAGCATACATATGTAATGTCCTACAAAATAATTAATAACTGTACACATAGATTAGGTATTTTAAAACCAACAGTTGTAGCTTCAGCAGTCACACCTCCTGGAAGAATTTAGGCTACAGTAATATATTTTGATAACAGGAAGATTGTATTTGCTGCTACTTATTATCTCTTGTCCCAGATAAATACTATTTTAAAGGTGGTTTATTTGTCATTCCCCTTCAGAATATTCTGGCAGAAAAGCATTGAAGTTATTTGAGGAACTCTCTTTATGTGCTGTACGCCCAATATTT
The DNA here is from genome assembly GCA_013396995.1 of Dicaeum eximium. Classification (NCBI taxonomy): domain Eukaryota; kingdom Metazoa; phylum Chordata; class Aves; order Passeriformes; family Dicaeidae; genus Dicaeum; species Dicaeum eximium. The sequence goes on from VWZP01004496.1 coordinate 73,365, forward strand.
TTGCAAAAAATAGCAACATTTGGATTAACTGCATTTTAGAATTTCCTTTTATAGCTCTTGTTTTCCCAGTTATTGCACTGTTTGTGTGATTTTTGCTGTATCTTTAGAAAAAAAAAAACCCTTTATATGTTTACTTATACTTAGCTCTCGACATGCATTCATTATGTTCACAGTGAATATAATTTTTCTGTGTGGGAATGGCATAAAGTAGAAGTAGAACAAGTGAAGTGAAGCCTTGGAAGATGAACACAGCCCACTGGGTGTTTCTCTCGTGACACCAGTGGGTTCTCCATCTCCTTCCTGCCCCCTCTCTCACCTTCCCCTCCTTTCTGCCCCTTTGAGCCCAGCCCTGGGGACAGTTCCCTGCACTCAGGGTCCCATGGAAGCAGGATTGCAGATGGGCATTCCTCACCTGCCAACCCTTAGGGAATCATGGTTTTATGGGTGGTGCAAAGGCGTGTCTGTTCTTTGGCACTGCACGAGGCTTAGAGGGCTGTGAGTGGTGTCAGATGCTGGAAGGATCCAGCAGCCCTGCTGCTGCTGCTGCTGCCTCAGGTTTTAGCTTTTATATTTTTCAGGTTCTGTTCTGCTTTACTGTGTGATTCTAGGCTTCATATCAGGGGATGGTGAGCTCTCTGCATAGAGCAGGGAGACAAAACAATTCCTTCTCCAGCTGGGGACCAAGGACAAATGACAAACTCTCAGGCCCAAGAGTACAAATAACGTGGACTGAAGAGAGAAAAACAAGAAGGATGGGACTTGATGGGCTAAAGCTGGAATTAGACAATGAACTGCAAGATGCAAATGGAGCAGAACTGATCAAAGTGCCAGAGCCGTGCCCGGTGTCCATTTTGTGCCCATTTTGGTTCATCTTGGGTGCAGCCCTGGCTGGGCTCTTGTGCTGCCCAAGGTGGATCCATGGAGGAAATCCTTTTAATAAATCCCTGCTTTATTCTTTAACTCTGCCTAGCCTCTGTTCTAGGTCAGCCTTCACAAGGCATCACTGAGGGTGCAGAGAGATGTTATTTAAACCCTGAAAAACAATCACCTGAGTGTGTCTTAGATCAGTGCAGAGGGAACTTTGAAATCCAGCATGTGAGAGAGATTCCTCCTTGTGTTGTCCATGTTCCATGGAAGTCAGGCTGTAACATCCCCTCAAGCTGCTCTGACCCATCTAGAGGGTCTGGACTACCTGTGTCAGCTGCAACTTGTGCCATGACTTATCACATTTTTGTCTTCTTTTTCTGCCTGTGTCAGGGTCGGGACTGAAATGCTGGAGATTGTATTTCGTATTTGCATTCAGGTGTTTATTAATTTTTATCTCTGTTACAGTCTCACAAATTGTGAGTTCTACTGCATTTCACTAACAAACTACAAAATGGCTCCATATCTCTCTCTCTACAAGGTCTTCTAAGGAAAAACTAACTAATTAAGAAATGACACCTAAATTATTTTTATTTTTAATCCAATAACCAACCACCTGTGTCCTGCAATGCAGACTTTTCTGCCCAATCACACAACACCACCCAAATCCATGAAGAAGAAGGTGAAGAAGAAGGACCAGCCTCCGCTCTAAAACTTCCATCTTGCTTTGTATATATTACTGTATTATAAAACCTTAAACTCCCAAGTTTTCCACCATGTGATATTACACACTTCTATTCAGACCACACACCCATAATAGCAGTTCTATAATTCAATTTTGGAAGCCTTCTCCACAGCCCCAGGTCAAATGTAATGTTGTCTTGAGGGTCAGAGCCTTTCAGCACAGAGAGTTTAAAATTCTCAGTATCCAGAGTTCCAACAGTGACTTGTCCTTTGGAGGTACCTGCCTTTCCCACTGCCTGCATGGCACCAAATTTACCCCATCCCTGGAAATGCTCAAGACCAGCTGGGATGGAGGCATCAGCAGCTTGGTCCAGTGGCTGCCATCCCTGCCCATGGCAGGGGAATGGAACCAGATGACCTTTAAGGTCCCTTCCAACCTAAACCATTTTATGATTCTATTAAGTTTGCTTTAGAAAAGTCCACAAGAATTTATTAGGAATATGATTAGGTGGGGTTTTTAGGTTGGTAAATTATTTTCATTTGGTTTGCCTTAATGAGTATTACAGATAGGCTAAAACTAAAGTAATTTTGAGTCCAAACTGAAACTGAGTAATTTTAAATAAGTTTATAACAGACTGTAAAAATCCCCAATTGGCATAAAAATGAAAACTAAATTTATATTAATAATTAACAGTTAATTTTAAGAGGAAGTTTAACATATGAAAAGTGGGAAAACAAAATTAATTTCAGTTACATGACCACAAAACAAATCAATCCTTTTCAGTTCCCAAGTGGTTTAGTCACAGCACTAGAAAACAGTTTATTACCCAGTCCAGTCCTAGTTCAGTGTCTTTATTTGTGGAGTTTCCTTCTCACTTATAGCTGATTACTGCCGTTCTCAGAACTCCAATTTCACTCCATCTCTACACAAAAATAACTCCTAATGTCATATAACTACTTCTGGAATAGATAAACTTTGATTTAGAAAATGTGTTTGTGCATCTTACAATAATAGAATTTGGTAAAATATATTAGGTTCACATATGAGACTTGAAAACTTTTGTTCTGTTCAGACAACCGAAGACTCTGACTGAGGTGTCAAAAATGCCAGGTTTTGACCAATTTGTAGTGAAGTATTCAGGAGTTTTCCAAGTGGCTCTCTAGGGCGCAAAAACTCACTGGTGGGATCTGCAAGACCGTGCAGACAATGGCAATAAAAACTTCAGGAATGATCTGAAAGGACCACGGTGACAAAGCCATTATTTCTTTCTCCATTTTAATTTCTTTCCTCTGCTGAAATAACCCCTTGTCATTTCTTGCTGGGGGGTGGAGCTCTCCCTCATCAGCTGGTTTCAAATGGCCACGGAATGTCAGGAGCGGGAGGTGACAGCTGGTGGCACCCCCAGATCTCTGTGTTTGCTGTGGTTCAGTGTTGTGATTGCTTCTTGTGTGGGGTGATGAATCAGGACTCTTTGACTCCATTATCAGGAGGCTCATATTATTTATTAAAATGACTCCATTGTTCAGACAGATTTGGGCTGTAGGTGCCCATGTTCAGAGCTAACATGCTTTCTTCTTCATGATCAGTGCAAGACTCCTGGAATGCTTAGAATTACAATATAAGAATTGTTCACCTCATAGGTAAAGAAAGAGAGACAGTTCTCATCTCCTCTGTGAGAGACAGAACAGCCAGACACCCATGTCCTTGAAACCACACACACACACACACAGAGAGATTTGTTTTTACAAAAATCTGCTTAGAAGTGAGCTTTCCCATGGAAGGAAAAACTCAGCAAGTTTACATCAAAGAAACTTATAAAATGTCTGTGACAGTTCAGCTGGAATACAAACCCAGCTCAGCCCTACAGTCAGTGGCAGGGGTTGTGTGAGAGTGGTGCCTGAGACATTCACAAGTGTCACGTTCATTCTGTGGTTTGAAACAGACATTTTCATAAAAATCACCCTGGGGATTGCTTTGTTGGATTTGACTCATCAGTTCCCGATGCAGACTTTCAAATAAATAAAACGTAGGCTGGTATTACTTAATATCATTTCATACAATTGGTGAAAACTAATTTGATCTTGTTAAGGGATTTCTTGTTTCCCAAAAGAGCCAACAGATGACATCTATCTAATTTGCCAGTTAAAATTCGTACATGTGGGTTCTGTGAGAAAGTTGATTGGAACTCACTTGGCTATTGAATGAGATTGACATCAGAAATATACTGACTGCATTAGTATTGCCTAAACCTTCAAACCACAAAATACATTTTGTCTCATTTTATTTGTAGAAGAATGACACAATAATTTTGTGGATAATCAACTCTTCAATTTTGCTGAATCTACATCCTGTTATAATAATTAAAATTTCACCCTTCTACTTAGATTACTTGAATGGAAAAATAATTTCTCAGCTCAAGACATAAGTAGATCTTTCTTCTTTAATCCCAAACTTCAGAAAATAGGATTATTTTATAATCATATGTGGGTTCTACACTTCTGTTCAATCTTCACCTGGTTTAACCCACAATGCTAAAATATGGGTACTTGAATATCCATTACTAAAATTCAAGGACTGTATTATTTAAATTGCTCTTTATGGAGGACACCTTTCCATTAAACTCTTCATTGAAAAGCAGGAATTTTCATCGGTCTGCAACTGAAGTTTCATTTCCTTCAGCATCTTGTGCTTGTTGGTGGCCGACAGATAATGCAGAATATTGTACAGCAAGCAGTTATTTTATGCAGGGCATCAAGGAAAGCTCCTTAGAAAATGTGGAGGATTTATACATATATATATATACCCTAATACTTATCTATTCACTATTTAGAGCTCTTAAGTCTAAAGACTTAAATATTTGCTTTCTCTTCTTGAATGCACTTTGATCTGCTTAAGACTCTCAATATCTAATTTCTGTGCTGGTCCTACACCCAACATTCCAGCAGCAAGAGGGAATATCTGGAATATCTGCTCCAAGAGACACATTCCCCTGCATCCCCAGCCTGAAGGAGAAGGCTTTTCTTGGCAATCCTTTTGTTCCATCCATTTTTTTTGTGCAGCAACTAAGCAGGGCAAAATGCAGAAATGACACACATATGTCTTGTCTCCTCCACTTTGGGAAATTTCCTTCCTTTTTTCTCTAGCCATGAGTGCTCTTGTTCCCTGCCAAGCAGCAGAACTGATACTTCACCTCTCCAAGTGCAAACCAAGAGGAGGATCTCTGCCAAGCCCAATCCATTACAAAACTTCAGCAGATCTGACACATATGGGTTGATGAATCTTCTGATGTCTCCTACTCTCACTTCTCACAACAGCAACAGGAGGAGATGATTGTCTCAACCTCCCCAGCTTCAGCTCACACAACTGTGAGCCTGCTCTAAAATACTGTAGTGGCTAAACTGATATTATACAGAGATTTATCTGGGAATTTTAAGTACATGAAGTAGCTAAAAGGACACCTGGAAGATCTCAGCAGAGCAAATAACCTGAATAACCTCCTATTCTGTGCTTTGGACACAGCTGTGGCCACCACACAAAACCCTAAATGGGAGTAGTATTTTGTTATTTGTACCAGAGCTGTGAACAGATTTTATAGAAGGACAAAATGCTGTTGCAGATGGCAGTAATGCCCAGCACCTGGTGACAATGGCAGGCATACTGCTGGACTATAAAACAATAGGCCTACCTTGAGAAAATGCTGCTTTCTGCATCAGTAATCTCAGTGCCTCTCTAGGTACAATTCAGAGCTAAGCATTAAAAAAGCTGCAGGGTACATTAATATTCTATGATGCCACAGAGTTATTTTTCACATTCACATATATTTATGCATATGTGTTTGCACAATTAAATAACTTATAATGGCACATTAGAGGAGAAATAAAATTAAATCTATTTTTATCCTTAGCTTCACTATATGAAAAACAGCATGAAAAAAAAATCTCATAATAGCTAAGTTATTAAATATTCTTATGAAGTTCTCTACACCTGGTCATGTGTTTTATGAAAGACATGAAATCCAGTGTGTACAGTATCCAGAAAAAATAAGGGCATTAAAAGCAACATCCACAGTAGTGCATAATCAATTAGTACTTTCTGAAAAAGGTTCTTGTCTAGCAATTTGTACTGGAAGCACAATCTTGTGTTTGGAACAGTAGGAATGTGTCAATTTTTGACCTTACTGCAGATTTTGAGAATGATGACAGATCCTTCATTCTGTATCTCAATCCTCCTTATAAAATGGGAATAACAAAGTTAGCCTGTCTCCAAAGGGTTTTCTAAAATGCAGTCATAGAACACATATATGACATCAAGATGGTACAAACACATTCTCTTGATTCACCTGATTCATTACAGTTTTTAACCCATAGAAACAACACTCACTTTCCATGTAATTTCTGAATTTTTTTAAAAGACGTTTTGAGCCTCAAGCCTTTGCAATACCACATATTTCTGTGGGATTTCAAGAAAGTAAACAGGCTTAGCCGGGATTTACCTCTAATTTTGCACAGTAAAAGAAGAAATATTTTTTATATCATCATGGCTAGTCTGAAAAAAAAAAGAAAAAATAAGGGGGATCTTACTTCAAACATTTATTTCTGTCCTAATTAATGTATAAAATTCCATGCTGAATTTCTTCTCAAGACTGAACAAGCCTGAAGACTTCTCTTTTAGGACTTTTCTTACTTTCAAAATTGACAAACATACCTATTTATGGCTTTATGTTGTGTTATAATTCCCATTAAAAGTATGGCAACTGGTGCTGAATTTTGTGCAGACCCAGAGACACCCACAAGACTTGGACTGAGGAATTTGCACTGAAATAAGTAAGACGGGCAGAGCGTGAATAGAAAAGGACTGGTCCTGGTAAAAAGCAAAGGCTAAAGGTGCAAAAATGGCATTTTTAGCAGAGGAATAACTTCAAGAAAAAGGAAACAACATGAACTGAGCAGGATTGCCTGGGGAGTGTAAGGCAGACGTGGGGTGGCCTCAATGAAAAAGGAATGAGAACATGGGAGAAAGAAAAGTCAGCCAACACTGCTTGTACCACTCTGCAAAGGAACCAAATATTTACCTTCTTTTATGCTAATTTTCCTACAAGTTGCAAGCTCTTTTTCCTCCTCCTCTTCATGTTTTTGTTCACCTGTGACAATGCAGGAAGAAAAGGTGCTGTGGAGACTCTACTGCCAGAGAAAGGCACGTGTTCCCCACAGTTTGGGGTAAAACAACACAAAGACAGGATTTTACTCTGTATTTCTCTCCTCCTACTGCCGCCATATCTACTTCACTTGGCTTCTCAGGCTCCCCTGAGATTTAATTAATCTGCTGGCACTCTTAGTAAAAATTGCAAGCACTTGGGGACAATATTGAGGATCTTCTCAGCTGTTCCTGCTGCGGTTGCTGAATTGAACCAGGATGTTTGCACAGCCACTGCCCGCCTGCATTAGCTAAGTGCAGCATGTGAAGTGTTAAAGGAGGTGGAATCACCCTTCAGCTCCCAGTGAAGTTGGCAGACCTGCTGGAAGTTGGCTGTAACCAAGGACTAGTGTTGAATAATCACCAGGAAGTTACTGGAAGGTTCTAGAAAGAAAAAGAAGCCTTTAAATACAGAAAAAAAATCAACTTTTCCTCTCTGTTACTTTTTGTAGTTTCAGTGTGGCACCAGCATAATTTTTAAAAAACTCATCAGTGTGCCTGAAGATACAGGCTCCCAAGTACTTGGTTACTTGGCTATTGTTGTTATAAATAACAAAATTAGAAGTTTGTGATAGCTAATCTCTGAGGCTTCTGAGGGTTTGTTTTATGATTTGGACTCATTGGGGCTAATTTGATGTGGTTTGCTGCCTGCCAAATGACTGCAGTTGCATGGCACAGAGACCCAGCTACCTGCAAAGCTTTTCCTAGCTGGAAAAAGTCAGCCCAGCACTGGAGCTTGCTTTGCTTACTATTTTTAGTAATAGGGGCTGCTGGGTTTGTGACTCCCACCCTTGGCTGGAGGCCTTTCCCAGGCAGAGTCTACTGAAGTCCCTGAATTCTTTAGTGTAATACCAGCTGGGTTTATTTCAGCTGTGATGTCAGGCAAGATAAAGTTCCTAGAGCCTCTAAAATTCCACATAGAGATTCCAAGCTTTAGGCAAAACCTCGTACCCTGAAGCCTCTTTTTACCTTCAAAACTCAGCTGGTACAAAATCCCATCCTAATTTAATCTAAACCTAACTGGAGAAAAGACTACTATGAGGCTGCTGTAGTTAAATGTCTGGTGAATTAAAATTCTTCTGCCTGCATCAGACTCAATAATGCTGTTTCCTGACTCTCCTTGTTATAAATCTGTCTGTTCAGTTTTTTGTAAGTTCACAAGATGCAGTCTTTGAGCAGAAGCTTTATATTCATGTTGACTTCTCTGAGCTGAATCTTCTGTGACAGATTTTGGAGAAGGAAGGACAGCCACACAAGTGTCTGCCTTTTCCCCCTACACTAAATACAAATGCAGGCATGCTAATTTAGGGAAAATTATCTTGTGAAAGCAGCTTGATATGATGATAACTTAGGGTTTGGAGATCAACAAATTAGGATGAGCATCCTGATAATGAGAAAGCAGGAGAGAAAAAGAAAAAAATCTGTGACTGATTGATCCTAAAGTGCTGGCTCAGTCCTGAGACTGTTAGTTCTTTGATACTCAAGGAAAACTCTGTATCTCATCTGCAAAAACACTAAACTAAAGATGGAAAGAGGTTTTCTTTGAAGAGACAAATGCAAATATGCCTAAAATATTATACAAATGTGTTTTGAAAGGGAGAATCAAAAAAAGCAGTCTTAATCACCCTCTACCTCTGTTCCCTTTCAATAAAATGAGGACAATGTTATTTTTCACAAAATCTCAGAATGACTGAGGTTGGAAGAGGCCTCTGGAGATCATCTGGTCCAACCACCTGCTCAAGAATGGCCCCCTTAAAACATTTGTCCAGGACCATGTCCAGATGGATTTATTTTTCCACAGAGATATTTTGAAAATTAATTAATGTTTTTGAAGCATTTGGTTACTATAGTAATAAGCACTGAAGAATTCAGGAGGAGACTGAGCACTCTCTGTGGAAAGACACAGAGGAGAATTAACATGAGCTTATAAAAATAGAAAATATATGATAGTGCACACTGGAGTCCATTGTCTGACTTTTGTGACCTTGGTAATTCTTTGGTGCAAGTTTTGGTGTTTTATTTTTATGTAAATGCTCTAGTGGCCAAACCAGCTAGTCCTGACGATAAAATATTTTCTTTGTTATTTTAGTGCTTAAGTTATCTTATATTAAGGCTTTGTGAGAACTCTTGGAGTGCTTATGCATGAAGAGCAGGAAATAATGTGCTGCTTTCCCTGACATCTTATTTGTTATGTGTGTAACATAATTCTTGGTCAAGTGAATCAATAAACACTGAATACCTTTGTTGTTGCATGAAGAACGTGAATCCCATAACAACCCCTGCTGTATTAGCTGAGATTTCAGCCACTTAGACTCATTCCTTTTCTTTTTTCTGGCAGTATTTCTGTCAAACCAGATGAACTTTGCCTTCAGTGTGAGATTGGAAAGTATTTAATTAGGGCCAAAATGAATCCTGTACCCTACTTCTCAGTTTCCATAGCTTCTGTTCATTCAGCGCAAAAAAAAAAAAAAAATCCTGTCTCCTATTTTAGCTGTGTTCTGTGAATGAACAGAAGGGAAGTAATAACACTTCCTAATCCCTCTTCATGTTAAAATGAAGAGTATAAAACCTGGGCTTCTAGCACCTTGCCCTCTCTGATTTGTTCTTGCTTGCTGCTTCTTGCCATATTTCTCGATTTCCAATTATGGATTTTTGCATCCCCCACCTCCAGTTTGTCTGTTTAGGAAACACTGCTCTGAATTCTGCTTTCTGAATCCTTACTCAGCCACAGTAGTTCTCTATGTCTAAAGAGATTTTTTTGTTGATTTTATCTTGCATCAGACATGTTTTGAATTTGGTATGTTGTGTCTTTAACATTTTGAAATGCAATGAAAAAGTTAAACCAAGGAGGACCATATCCATCTCTATTTTGTCACAAGTTTGTTCCATTTGTCTGCATTTGCAGTGGTCTTTGCTGGAATATCTTGATGGATCAGGCAGGTGGGATGGAAGAAAAGAGAGAATTTCTCTTGAAATGTGCTTTTTGTGTCTCTTAAGGAACTGAGAGGCAAAGGCATAAGACAGCCACTGATATATGAAGAGTGACACTTTAATGTATAAGTGACACAGTTCTCTCCTGGGTGGGATTGTCAGTCTTTTATAGACCTGGAGTGTCACCAGATTGCACTTGAGGTTCCAGTCTCAGCCATCACATCAGGGCAAGGTACAAGACTCTATTAAATAGAGGGTGATACCTTTCCTTCCCTTTTAACCAACAGTGCAAGAGGGTTAAAAGTGACCAGTGCAGGAGCCTGGTCACTTCATGGGACCCCAAAATGAAGCAGAAAATTGAGCAGGTTTGGGTCAATCTGCAGGGTTTTTTTACTGGGGATTGAGGCAATCAAAACAGGAGACACAGAATCTCAAGGTCACATTTTTTTTATGCAGCTCTCCACTGTGTAAGGAGCAGAATAATAAATCTCTCTGAGATTCTGAAAACTGAGGCTTTGGCTTCCATTCAGCAGCCATCCATCTCGGAGATGTACAGTCCACATCACCTCCGTATCTGAATCCGTCTGGCATCCCTCGTGTTTTGATCCTCCCAGAAATCCTCGGAGGCAGAAAAAAGCCATTTTTCCCCTATTTTAGAAACAGGGAATTAAGACACAGGACATAAGGCCTGAAAGTCAGAGAGCAAGTCTGTTGAGGAACAGAGACCTTAACCTGTCTTAAAACTTGTAAGGCCAAGCCTAACGCATCCACCACTTATCCTAAAGGAAATTAAAACCTCTACTATGGTAAAGACTTAGTTGTGCTTTAAACATTTGTTATTAAAAAAAAAAAAAAAGTGATTTTATTTTCTAAACCATCACACCTTTTTCTTTTTCTATCAGCTGTATAAATGTATTCTTGTTTCAAAAACAGACCTGAAAAACCTTTCATCTTCTTTGAAGGCTTTTGGGTTTTCTGTATGCATACTATTTCAGAGCTCCTTCACAAATTGTCTTTCAGTGACATAGTTTAAGTGTTTGCCATTTCCAAAGCAGACAAAATCTTGATCACATAGAATGCAATCGAAATATTTTTATTTTAATTTGGTAATCTGTCATGAGACTGTATTCAGTTGAAATAGGATGTAACAGTTTTACACCGTTCTAATCTCTTCATTACACCCCATTATTTGGACACCCACGTAAATTACTATCAATTTATTATAGTCCTAGTAGTTATAGAGAGAAGCCAGTCAGCTGTGTTTAGCTGAGAAGGTTTAAAATTAAGTTCTTCATGTGAGTTGAAGATTTTATGGAATTACCACGAGTCTTCTTTTTCAAGACAGACCAACGAACCCAGGGGTGGAAGTTCCTGCCCGTGGGGGTCTTAGTTTGATAATAATTGTCCCTTAATTTAGGCATAAAGTTAGAGGAATTTAAAGCTGACCAGGAATAACTAATGAAGACTGAGATTTTTCTTCAGACTATTATTTTTGCTCAGAATCGAGAGAGACCAGGGCATCTGCAGGTTGACAACTGATCAGAAAGATCAAAGCCAAGTGCAGGAGCTGCTGTGGGGTCTGGGAGCCGACTGAGACTCGTTTGCACATGAGAGCAGGGGAGAGGTGGGAGTTGCTGAATAAACCATTTAAGTCCTGCTACAGGGCAGATTTCTATGTGTGTATGATCAACAGTCCAAATGCAGAGTGAATATCTGCAAATTTTACATTTGGAATCCACTTTTTCATTGCTCCCCCTTTGAATGGCCTGGGAATTTGGCCATTTTATATGATCTCTCTTTTTAAGAAAGCCCTCTACAGCAGGGATATCAATGAAGTTATTAATGCCAAGTAATTCTCTGTCTGTCCTGTATCACAGCTTCCTAAATTATAAATATATGCTTCTGTATTAGATTAGAGAGGAAATATTAGGCTGAACACCTTTATATTCCAATCCTCACTCAAAAAACATTGATATTCTGGAATATACTCAAGGCTGGCTAACTTCAATGGGACTGCCACCAGATTAAAAGTAAACAAATAATGTGCTTTATTGAGTTAGGACCATTATCTGGTTTCCCACTAATGTAATTCCACCAAGTTAAACTCATTTCTGACAATTGAAGGGAGAGAAGGATCAGTGTCAAGGTCCCACGTTACTCTCCAAAGTCGGTAATTTACAGAGGAGTGGGAATACTGACAACAAATCTCCCAGTGTCATTAAATTCTTTTGAGATCCTGGTCTGAAAGTGAGATGGGAGTTACCACAGGTGAGAAATGTGTAGGGCTTATGGAATTAAACCTGGTGATGGTGACAAAGGTTTTTCACGAGCCGACTTGCATTGTTGGGGCTAACCCAAACCTGCAGTGGGCTGTCCTGGGAAAGGTGGAGTCAGGCTGTGTGATTCCCCAGTTATGTTTTCAAAATGGCTTGTGATTAGGAGTAAATGCAGGGAGTTTTGGTTTGGTTTTTTTGGGGAATATATATATATATATATATTCCCCAAATATATATATATATTTTTAATGGAAAGAAACTGAAGCTGAGTTCTCTTCATCCTGCATCTTTGCAGACAAGGTTTTGAAAGGAGTCCCAGGAGGCAAGAAAGTAACCACAAAAAAGGAGAATAAGCCTCTTTTATATACAGAAAGGAGAGCTGGAAGAGCTAAGGAGGATTTCTGAAGTAAATTTACACTGATAGAGGGAAAAAATTTGGAAGGCAATGAACTTTGGAGGAAAGTTCAATTACAGAAACAAAGATAGGTGGGTACCCTGTAGATAAGAATGCAATGCCATAAAAGAAATTCACTAGTGACAAACACTTCCCTCAATATAAAAAAATAATAACATATTTAATTGATTTAGCTGTAGAGAGCGTGTTACTAAGAAAAGGACTGGCTACAGCCCAATAATTTCTACTGAGGATTTGGTGTCATTATTTTTATCCAAATATTTCTTCAAGAGGTTGCTTTGCTCTGCCTCTTCCTTAATTAGGTTAAGACGACTAAAATTTTCATGCAATTGGATGGGTTGCATCCTGGTTTTGCTGGAAAGGTCAGCTAAATTTGGCTGAGTTCAAAGTAAAGTGTGCAGCATCCCTGGTAAAACAGGAGCTGAGATCTTAAGGTGCCATTCCTTATGTTTCATGAGTTCAAAGATGGCACAAGTCAAGACACTGATCGTGACGTGAATTACTTTAAAAGAACTTTGAAAAAAAAAAATCCTCTTCCACTGCAATACAAGCCGGAAAACAAATTTGCTAATTTAGATTTTATCATTTCACAAATGCTATAAAATTCTTTTTTATGTTCTTGCTCTGCTGGGTGTTTTCAAACCTCTCTAAGTTTGATATATTTCAGCAGAATTAACAAGTTAGATTTTTGCTGGGTTTTTTTTTTCCCTTTTCTCTTTCAAGATTATGTAGTGAATATATTTAACAAAGCTGACTAAAGAAAAAACAAAAAAAATGACACCTAGTTTAAAAATATTTGTTTACCCTCCACCTTCTTTCTGAAATTTGAAAGCCATGTGAAAGATCTAAAAGTAGCTGTAAACAACACAAGGAAGAAACTTTTATGAAAATTTCCCTGGTCCCTGCAAGTTGAAAAGAATGAATTCTAGCAGGGAAATTTCATTAGCACTTGAAAACCTTGAGTAGTTCTAAGATCCAGTGTGATCCAGGTTTTTAGAGCTGTTAGAGGCCTCACTCCTCCTGCTGCACTCCTGTTTAATAAATTTTTCTATTTTCCCTCTTTTCTCAGATTATATGGCATGGATATACCTGCTGGTATGTAAATAAAATTTCATGAGGTATTACATCAAATGTCTGGCAGATTCCAGTGGGGCTGTGAGATACAAAACAGAAAGATCTGAATCTCTCTCTCTCTGTCTTCATTAGCAGAACATAATTTGTCCATGATTTTTTTTTTTCCATGAGGTCAATAATATTTCTCTAATGATCATTTAGAAAAATATAAATAAATTACTTTTAAGAGAGGAGGGAGGAGAGATTGTAATCAGTATTTGTTGTACAGAAGGACATAAATTCCAGACTTCACTGGGCTAATTCCTGTGCAAATCCAAAGCAAAAAAAGATGTTCTATTTGTTTAATTTCATTATTAATTGTAGGAATATATAAAAATTAAACCTATGCCACCAAATGTTTGAACCTTGGAGGACAAGGTAGTTTTTCACTATCTCAGCCAAGAAGACCCCATCTTATTTTTGGTTTATTTATGTCCTCCCAATAAACCACAAGGAGCTGCTGGTGTGAATTTGCCCTCTGGACCCTGGTCACTTTTGCAGTCTTTATTACAGCAGCTACAAAGTGTCACAGTGAAGGGGGGAATTGATGGGGACATAATAACTTTTTGCAGAACTGTCATAGATGTTAGCAAGAGAGAGGCTCAAGACAGATGAGATGAGGACAAAAAGTCGCCACATAAACTTCATAGAAAATGAAAAATAATTCCAAAGCGTTAAGGTTTGATTTGCTCTAGAAATGTAGAAAAGCGGGTTAAGGATCATAGAATCATGGAATGGCCTGGCTGGAAGGGACCTCAAGGATCATCCAGTCCCAACCTTGCTGAGAGCAGGGACACCTTCCCCTATCCCAGGCTGCTCCAAGCCCCATCCAGCCTGGCCTTGGGCACTTCCAGGGATCCAGGGGCAGCCACAGCTTCTCTGTGCCAGGGCCTCACCTCCCTCACAGGGATGAATATTTTCCTAACATCCAATCTAAGTCTACTCTCCTTCAGTCTGAATCCACTCCCTCTTGTTCTGTAACTCCAGGCCCCTGTAAAGTCTCTCCCCATCTTTCCTGCGGGCTCCCTTCAGGCCCTGGGAAGCCCCAGTGAGGTCACCCCAGAGCTTTCTCTTCTCCAGGCTCAACAAGCCCAATTCTCTCAGCCTTCCCTCCCAGCAGAGCTGCTCCATCCCTCTGATGCCCTCGGTGGGTTTCTGGGGACAGAGGCATAAACAAATCAAACCGTAACTATGAGGAGGGGACAGGGAACAAAGCTGCCCACAACACAGGAGGCCATGAGGAGACTCCTCTGCTGCAGCTGCAGCGCAGCTCTGTGTGGAATACATACTCACATCTCTGAGTAAGAACTCTAAAGGTTTAATTAATTTAAGGATCGTTGCCATCAGCAGAAGCTAACTGTCTGCCCTTTCCACAGTCACTGGAGGATTTCTGACTCGGTTGATCCTGAGGACCTGACATCCCTCAGTGCTTTGATTTTTATTTTCTGATGTGAACCTATCACCCTGTGGGGAGAAGGCAGGAGAGACTGTACAAATTTGCCCAAAGGATGGAAATCTGGTTTGTTTATTATAACAAGTTTAACCTATTGCATATAACTGCAGTATGTAACCACGTCATAGCCAGGAGAAAATAAGTACTGGGGCAATCAGCATGGACAGGCTGTAAAAAAAAAAAATTTAAATTGCCCATTCTGTCCCCTGGTAAAAGGAAGAGAAGGAGAGATAGTGGGTGTTATGCTGGCAAAGGTCTATACAAGGTAAAACAGGAAAGAGGAAGGTTTTGTTATTCAAATATATGTAATTAAACTTTAATATTTTTTTAAATTGAACTTGTTGTTGAAATTAATTTTGATGTTTGCAGTTAAGCTGTACATTTTTTCCCTGTAACTAAGACTGTAGATGAGAGTTTGGACCTCTTAACTTTCAGAAAATGCATTATTGTCAGGGATTAAAATATGTGCAGTGAGGGGAAGGTCTAACTGCAAAGAAGTTTTGAGTTCTTCTTTCACTCAGATGTCCTTGCCTATGCTCAAGTTACTTCTGACTTGGTGTGTGTGCTTCCCTGAGGTTCACTCTCTGTACAGATGTTTCTGTGCAGACAGCAAATATAATTAGAAAATATATGATAGTGCACACTGGAGTCCATTGTCTGATTTTTGATCAGGTTTCTGTATCATGCTTTTTGGGACCATGACTTGAAGTAGAGAATATGTTTTTCAGGTGATTATTATTAGAGGTTTTTTTTTTCTTTTTCTTGGTGCTTCCAACTTGGATTGCCCATACTGTCGCTGCCAGGGGTCATTAAAATTCCCTGTGATGAGCCTTTGGAAAACACACAGGATGTGCACATATATGCTCATGGTGCTCCCCTAAGTTTTGTTACCCCAGCACACATGAGAAATTGCTGTTTCGATGCCTCCTCTGAGGGCAACAGCTTAAAACATCTTGAAGGTGTGGTTCCCACCAAGGAACCATTTATGTTTAATTTTTCTGAAGCGAAATTCCAGATTTTTTTCGGAAATGCGCCATGACTGCTTGGCCCTAAAACCCAGTGAGGGCAATTACCTGAATTTCTGAGCTTGAACTCTTAGTGCTCTAAGAGCACCTACAGTAACCTCTCAGTTACCTCTGTTACCTCAGGTACCTACAGTTACCTCTCCTTACAGTAAAGTCAGAAGGGACATCCCAGTGACCAGGGTTAGTTCAGGAAAAAGTGTATTTTGTACAGAGAGTCATGTCAGATGAGAAAAGGGGAGTTTTTGGGGTGGGTGGGGAAGCTTTAGCATCAATATATCACTGTACTGCTGGTGACAGAGCCCCACTCTGAAGGCAGTAAGGAAAGCAATACATCATGAGGTGACGCTTGAATTTTCTCTGTGTCTCTTGTGTTATATTGCCTGACCCCCAAGACTGCTGATGTTTGCTCTCCTAAGATGCTGCTTTCATCCCCAGCTGACCTCTTTTCACTGCACCTCATTTCATCTCAGCACATTTTGGTGTAGTCACTCTGTTTAGAATTTTTTTTTTCCTTTCAAATTCGTTTGATTTTATCATATATCCTTTCCAGAGTGTTTGTTCCACTTGGTTCTCTGCTTTCAAGTTCTCCCTTTCAGGAAAGGCAATTAAATCTTGCAATTTCAATGAAGATCGATTGGGTGAGGTTTGGTCCATTTCTGTGCATTTCATGTTATCCCATTCACTTTCCTTGTTTTCTCTTTGTTCCAGAATTTTCTCTCTTTCTTTTGTTGCATTTAATTCCTTCAATGTCTTCTCCTGTCTCTTTCTTTACTTTTCTTTCCTGATTTTGGGATTTCAATGTGAATAATTTTGGCAACTTGCTGTCCTTTTCACTCCGCCTCATTTCATTCCAGTGCATTTGGTTGTAGTTACTTCATTTGCAAATTTTCTTTTTTTTTTTTTTTTTCAATTGCATTTCATTTGATCATATCTTCTTTCCTGGGTGTTTGTTACACTCTTCCCACCAGTATTTTTGAAGTTGGGGAGTAGTTCAGATTTAATCAGATCTTAAAATTCAAGCAGAATTATCTAGAAGTGTGTGTTATCAGTACTAGAATCTATTCCCTCTAAGCTTTAATCTGAAGGTTGATGGACTAACAGCATAGGTGACAAAGAAAAATATTATATGAATCTCATTCAGTTAGACTTGAATTTAAGTATTGAAACTAATTCTGCATGTTACAGTAGATTCTAACTCAAATAGTAATGCTAAAAACTAAATATAATAAAAACCACCCATAATTTGATTATCAGGAAAAAAGTAGGGTATATATTTCCAGGAGGCTTTTAAAAGGAAAATAATCACTGTAATGAGATTTTAAAAAGAGGTGGAATATAAATGTAAAGGAGAAAAACAACGCCAGAAATTGTCAGGGGTTTAAAAAAACCTTTAAACTCAGGGAAGGTGGAACGGCTGCACCAGTAAGATTTAAGGAGCCACAAATATCAGCACTGCAAAATCAGTCCAGAAGCAGAACCTCACTCTCTTAAATCTTTCACCTATACTTGTCATTAGCAGCAGGACTGGAAATGTTAATGAACATGCCCTGGCACAGTAGCCCTGGGAATTGCTGCCATGACTAAAGGAAAGGTGTGGAAAATGAGGCAGAGACCTGTGTCCCGTAGCTTTATGCACCTGCTCTAACCTTGTCATCCAGCTTCCGTCCAGAGCTCCTGGTGAGACAGCAGCACTGGCACGGGGCAATTCAATTTTCCTCTGCTGGCTGCCCAGAGCCATTGAAAAGCTCGACTATCAGTTAGTCTTCAATGAATCCCACTTTAAGTGGTGCTTTCAAGGACATGTAAACCTTCTGATGGCTCTTTGGGGAATTGAATGCAAATTTGTTCCTTGTGCAACTCAGGCAAGCCCATCGTTTTTCATAATAGTGACACAGACATCAGAAAATTCCTGCACCAACCTGGGAAAGCCACTGAGGGTTTGGATGGAAACGAGGTGGAGGGATGCAAAGCATCTGACTCTGTTTAGACAGGCTCTCAAGACCTTGTAGTTCACATGGTGAATGAATTTTACAAAATTAAAAAAAAAATTAAGCTTTTTGTTTTGTTCAATTAGTAAAAAAAAAAAAAAAAAACCATCTTTACAATAAATACGTATTCTGATTTGTTTAAAAAAAAAAAAAACCCAAGCTGTTATTTTTTTCTCTTTCATTTGGTTTCACCAATTTAAATAAATAAATTGCTAGTCTTCTGCAATCATAGATCTCTTTGAACAATATAAATATTTCATAACATCTACAATCCTCCTAGAGACAACTTTGTGTCCAGTTTATTATGGGATATAAAATGCTTAAAACACTGACCTGATCCGGTCAGCATCAGAAGCTGTTTTCTGATACAGTCATCTCTCTATTGGAAACCTTTGCTCTCTGTCATAATTAATCAAAGCTTTTAAAAGTCAATGTAATTAAGAGCAAGGCAAGTTCTAATGGACCCACTGCAAGCTGTCTGCACTACATCCAAATAAAGCAACCGGTCAGTAATCATTTCCTTGGCACAAAAGAAGTTGTCTGACCCTTTTCCTTTCTCTCATCTCCAAAATTTTGTCTGTCCACGTGTTCCTGCTATGCCAGATATCGCTTCCCCCATTTTAGAGAGAAAATGAGATGCCAAAGTGCTGATTCACTGGGGGAAATGACCTTGCTGGAAAGATGAAATCTTAAAACTAAAAATTGTGCCACCAGTGAGTGTCAAGAATAAAACCTGCTACTTGTGAACCTCTCAGGGTCAGATGTACTTCAGCAGGAATGGATTTCTGCAGTGTGCCTCATGGAGAGAGGAAAAATCATTGTTCTGTCGTGGTCATTTGTTTTTCTACTGCAGTAATGCATTCAACAGCCAACCTTACATCCATAAACTTAAGGTAAGTGTATGAATGTAAGTTTGTCAATATAAGTTTATAAAATTTCCTCTTGAAGTGTTTCTAAGGTGAGCTGGTAGGGGGATCTGTGTGTGGATCCATGGCACATATTTGACATCACATCCTCCAGCTGGAGGCACGTCAGCCATGAAACACATGATGATTCCTGCAGGATTTGAGGACTGAAGTGGGGCAAAAGGAGATATGAAGGGAAAAGCTAATTGAATGAAAGCTAGTAATGAAGCTTCATCGAATTTGGCAGGAAATATGTGATATAAATGATTCAAGATACTTTAAGATGATAATATCATAGAGCCATAGAATGGCTGAGCTTGGGAGGGGCCTTAAAGACCACCTTCCCCATGGGCAGGGACACCTTCCACTAGCCCAGGTTGCTCCAAGCCCAATCCAACCTGGCCTTGGGCACTTCCAGAGATGGGGCAGCCACAGCTTCTCTGGGCAACCTCTGCCAGGGCCTCACTACCTTCAAAATAAACAATTTATTTCTAATATCCAACCTAAATCCTCTCAGTTTAAAGCCAATCCCCTTAGCCCTACCTTGTTTTGTTTGTTCCTTAAAATTGGTTTGACTTGTTTAGCTTCCCTCGAGTTTACTTTAAATGACTGGCTGTATCTTTGATCCCTATCACCTGCTGGAAATGTCCACATCCTACTCGAGCCCAGCACAGCATCTTGTGTCAGAGCACGTGCTCTGTGTCTGATGGAATGGCCGTGGCCCAAAGTGTCCATCAGGATCTGCTGTGCTGCAGGGCTGTGCTCCCTGACAGCCAGGCATGGCAGGGACTTGCTGGAGGATGCTGCTCAGCTTCCATGCCCTGTTTTCCCTGACAGGTGGCTCTAACCAAATCTGAGCTGGGTAGGGCTGATCCAGCCCAGGGAAATGACAGTGGACTCTTTGGAATTTTATGCTTCTCAGAATCCCTCTTATTTAGGATATGTGTTTAAATATCAGCTCTCAATAAAATTGACAAAAACAGATTGCTCCAAACTATTCTGAAGCCTGAATAGATTTGGAATATGTTTAAGATCCTTATCTCCTCTGCACTGGAGGTAATGCAATAATCTTCCTAAGCCTTCCTAAACTTTGATTTTTGGCTGCTTTATTCCTGCTGCTGATAGTGTTTTTTTCAACTGGCATAGCTGCACACAGGAAAGCTGTTCAGTAATATCTTATTTCTATGTTTCATTATCTTATCAATGCACTCATACACAGACAGGAATAAAAATATTTGAAATACAAAGTTACATTCTATGCTACAATGTGATCACAGAGCCATTTTTTTCAAAGAGTAAGAACCTATATTTTTAATGCCTTTGGCATTTATTTCCCTTATGCTGTGTGGCACAAGTCTGATAAAACTGCAAGGGATGCATTGCAGCTTTCAGATGTTGCTGTGAAATGTTACCCTCACTCAGAAACCCAAATGAATCCTCACACTTTGTTTATTTGCTCTGTATTGGCAGCAATAATTAGCAGTAAATATTAATGTGGATGCAGGGGTTTGTGGATCCATTAGACACTGCACCAGTGAAGCATTTTTGCTGCCTAAAGCCCCAGAATGTGGCAATTGTCATCTGTGTACACAGAGCCACAGGAAGGTCACTCCTGGTGGGGATGAGACTTGCATGTTTTTGGACAGATGAAGATAAATTGCTGATGATTATGTACCAGTTTTCAGAGAAATCCTATCAGGAGCACACGACCAGACTGAATCAGGAATGGGATACATCAAATCATAGTGTAGGTCAATATTTAATTACTGAAGTTGGAATCGCAGCTTTTTTTATTTTGTTTTGTTTTTTTAAATCCTGCCCCCTTTCTTTATTTCCTCCTTTTAAAATAAACCAAGTGATTAACTCTTCATTTAAAATTGAGTGTCTTGGATGCAGAATTTGTTGCCTGGGAGTTTCTGACTGAGAGCTTGAGGATGTATTCTCAGTTATACAGTCCTTTCTCAAATGCTGTTCCTTCTCCCTCTTCACACCCTCCACCCCTCCAAAAGAAACAAAACCACCACAGATGAAAAAACAACACGTGATAGCCTCAATATAGACATTGTATGACCTGAAAGATATTATGGGAAATTGCTGATTTTTACTGATTAAAGTAAAAACGTTTTAGGCTCTTGGGAAATAAATAAGCAGTGAATGTGGAAGCACACCAACAATATGATATTATAGATTGTGTTCTCTTTCTAGCTCACCAATAAGAATAAAATTCTGATTATAGCTGTGAATTTCATTTTCTTAGTACAAAGAGACTGTTTTAATACCATTGCTGTTATCAGAAAAAAAAATTAAAAACTTAAATTTAAAAGACCACAGCACAGACCAGTTCTTTTATTCATTAGCACAAGTTCATTAGGTGGAGTTCAGATTACTCTGCTGCCTTCCCAGCACATCAGCAGCGACACTCACAGGTTTAAAAAAGAGAAAATAACCAACTGATAAATAATAATGCAATGCAGACTTTTTCCACCCAAACTAATAATTATTCCTGATGCCACTGAACTGCTCCTGCCTTATTCAAGGCCAATGGAAGCTGGGGGAGTGTGAGGTCAGGAGAGCTGTGCCAGCAGCTGCTGGGGATGCTCTGCTCTCCCCAAGTGATTGAGGATGCCTGTTGATATCAGGGGGCTCAGGGTTTATTTTCTGAGTGTTGCCATCTTCACTGTCAGCTGTGTCACGATCCACAGGGTTGGGATTGGTTATGGTTCATTTGTTTGATCTCAGAGTACAAAAGGCAAACAACACCAGGGACTCAAAATAGCAAAATGCACTTTATTGAGTGCTCATCAGCACTAGTATGCAATAGAGGGGAAAGAAAAGAAACTAAGTATAGAAAGAAATAGAGGGAAAGAGGGGATTATAGCTACCAATGCCAAAGTCTGCCCAGCCTGCAACGACGCAGGGTCTTCTGTCCATCGGGGACATCTCCAAGTCAGTTAATTTAGAAAGTCTCTTTATAGTCCTTTGCAAGAGTGAGGGGCAACTGGCCAAGAGGTGGGGGACACCTGAAGGCATTGTTGTGAGGCCTGGTGCCATGGGGAGCTGGAAAAGGACAGGAGCACAGGACAGGCCATTCCTTTTCGCTTCAGCAACAAGGAGTGACGCAGCCACCGTGACCAGCGCTCATTGTCCTCAGGAACCAGATCCCTGGGCACACCTGCAGGAAACACCTGGCAAACATCCCACCTCAGCCAGGCCAGGACTCCTGTGCAAAGTCCTTTTGGGGTTTTCAGGGTTTCAGTCTCTGTCCTTGGCGATGATCGTGAGGCAGATGAGAGATCTTCAAACTGTCTCTTACAAGCTGTAAAATGTGACACTTTTACAGCCCAGAGCTGCAGGGTTGGGCAGGAGAGCACAGCATGGAATAACAGGCAGTGAGTGATACCAGAGCTGTGGAGATGATGCCAGGAGAAAGCCAGGGACTCATGTGGTAGATGCCTTCTCCAGCAGGTTCAGCTGGACAGCTGTCCCCTTTCCAAGGAAAATGGGATTTAAATAGTAAGCAATAATTATTGTGGACCCTCTTCTCTAGGAGACCCCATCTCTTTCCCTGCTTTCTCCAGGTGGGTTGGACTGGATGGTTAAGGCCTCTTCCATCCCAAACTATTCTATGATTCTCCATAAAAAGTGCATAATCTGCAAACACAAAATGTTTGATCTCCTCAGAAAGTGCAGGCAAGATATTATTGCCATATAATTTGTGTTATTTAGCTGGCAGGGTACTGCTTCCAACAGTCTTGGAAGAATATAAGGGCAATCTTTATTCCACACTAATGAAGGCTCTTTGTTGGTGCCTTTCCAGATTATTGTTTTTCTTAACAGCAAAAGAAAATTTGCCTGGGGAAATAAGAGTCAGTTAAGTGAGTACATGGCTTCCAAAGTTAAAGAACATCTTAATCTCTTGCAGCATTTGGTAGAAGCAGACCACTTGCACATCCTTTGTACAGGGGGAAAGGGAAGTTTGGGCAAGGGGAAAGTAATTGCCCAAGGCCACCCTGCAAAACAAAAAGTAAAACCTGAGGTGTTTGGGGCCTGAGTAACCAGCCAGTTCACTGGCAAAGCAGCTGTTTTGTGAGGGTAGAATATTGTCTGCACAGGGTGGGATTGTTGGTGTGACCCTGTGCAGGGCCAGGAGTGGGACTTGGATGATCCTTGCTGGTCCCTTCCAACTCAGGATATTCTGTAATTCTGCCTCCAGCAATCTTATCCAATTGGCTTTGGTACAATATAGTTAATATTGGTGCTTTGATGTGTCTGAAACCTTATCTGACCACAGGAACAGAATGAATGAGCAGGGATGGGGTAGAATTCAGTTTCCCTAGATGTAGCCAGGAAAAGGACTGCAGGAAGTATTGCATCATAACATTATGTGTGTGGAAGAAGGCTGCACATTCCTCACTTTCCATCCTCACCCTCTCCATCCTCGCCCCACCACTACATGGAACTTTGGTACAGGGGATCTGCAGCTACCTAGGAAATTGCTACTCCCAGCATGGGCAGAGCAGGCAACTTCTAGCAATTATTAATTATGTTAATGATGCCAAGGGGTGAGCTGGAAAAGCACTCTCTAAGTGAAAGTGGGCAAAGTTGCCCATCCCTTTGATAGCCACAGTGGCTGAACATCTACCCTGCAGCATCCAGAACCTTGCTGCTCTCCTGAGCGCCTGCTCTCTCCCCAGACTGAAATAGAAAAGTCAAATTTATATTAATGCCACTTGCTCATCACTGCTGCCATTGTTTTCAGGATTCTTCCAGAAGCCAAGTCACCTGTGGGGACTGTGGGAATTTGTGGTCTCCTGCATTCCCCTCTCTCTGTGGGTTTGGGGTGGGTGGTTTTGTCCTCACTCAGGAGTGCCCAGGGCAGGCTCTCACCAGGAGCAGAGCATTAAGATCTACTTGGACAATTTGAGACCAACTGACCCTGAATTTGGGACCAACTCTTCCCATATCTCATATTAAGAAGTATTTTGAAAGTTCTTCTATATTTTGATTATATGATAGGTTTTAAAATATACCTTCGTAGTAAAATATTTACAAATCATTCTTGGAACGTCTGTAAGTCCAAAACATATCTTTGGCTCTTACTCTTATTCATTAAGAGTATGTTCTCTTGAATCACCAAGGTCTGTGTGGAAATTGGCTGCTTTAGAATTGCCCTGCCTGGTAATTTTGATGTCCAACTTGCAATTTATTTCCTGTGTCCTGGTCCATTTTTTTTCAATTTTGTTTTCCAATATTGTTTCTTCAAACAAGCATTGGACATAACACAACAGAAAAGATTAATATTGAACAACTGCAGTAATCTGGAATATGACCAGAGCCACTGAAATATGCTCCAGGCTGAATTTTGAAGATTTTTGCCTCTGTTCACATCTCTTAACATCATCAGTCCATTTTCTTAGAGGATCCTTTGGATTATTTAGCATCATTTGAATAAATCTTTCCTTTACTTCCAGGAAGCACAGATCATTGGGATTCAATGCAGGCAGTAATTTAGATTTTGGTAAGGGTTAGTGGGGTAGCTGCCACTAAAATCACCTGTTTTCCTACAGTAAAACCTTAAGTGTTAAGTAAAAACTCTTATTTGAGAAAATGTGTGAGGTAATCAGTGTTCTTTAAATATTTAGAAATGTTAAAAGAGCATTTTAAGGACTTGGGTGTTTTTGTGTGGGATTTCACACACACTCATATACCCTATTGAAGGATTTTAGGATTGTTTTTAATCTCATAGTAAAATAACTGCATTCTTGTTTTCCCTCTCTTTGAGACTTGTCCTTTCTCACTGCCACACTGCTTATGGCTTGCACACAAATTGTGTTACCTTCTCTTCCCTCTTATATTTTTTTTCCTTGTTCCAAAGTGTAAATTGTTTCCTGCCACTCTACAGGATTTTTCTCCCTTAATGATATGGAGGGAGATAACTCCTAGTGCTGACAGAGGTAAGAGGACCAGGATAAGTAATACCTCAGCTGCAGGATGATATACTGCTAGTGGGAGTAAACTCCAGATTCATATCCCAAAACACTAGTTAGTCTATCAGCACCTCTGCCATTATCTCCTTGGCCACAAATCCAAAGTTTCAAGGTCAGCTGTAACTGTATTGAAAATCTGGAGATCTAAGAAAAGCCCAGTGAATTAATAACCTTTTTCTGGCTGGATTTTGTTTCTGATCTGAGGCCGCTCAGACGCCTCCATTTGGCTGGAGCAGTGCAATAGGATAAGGGTAAATGTAAAGCCTACACTGATAATATCACATTTTTGGAGGGGAGAAGTAATTTTTGAAAAAATATCAGATATTTTAGACCACAGAAATACAAGGTCAGAAAGCATTTTTTGTTGAGGCTTCAGTAATTACTCATGTGAATAAACGTACACCATTAATATTGGCACCATGATAATTGTTCAGAACAAAGACTGATTGAATCAATTCATTTAAACCTGGATTTAATTGTTCCAAAGTCTTAGGAAAAAAGGAGTAAGGGGAAAAAATATGTACTTAGGTTCAAAATTCTACATTTAGGTATAAATAATCAACTCTAATATGGATCAACTGAAGAAGAAAGCAGGAAGTGCGATAAGAAATCAAGAAATGTTGCCTCTGAAGAAAACTGGAGAGATCTGGGTTATCTCTTGTAGCAAAGAGGAGACATAATATGTAATGTAAGTGCTACTGTAGAGGGGGAAGAATGGGATAATGGATGAAGGCTGGTGACAAACTCAAGGTTACAACTGATTTGTTGGCCAAACTTTCCTGGTGAGCTAGCATACACACAATCTTGCAAACTCAGTGCTTTATTTACTGTGTGGTGTAAACCTGTCTGAAATAAATTTCCCACTGGTATCAAACTCTGAGGCTCAGCTACGCAGATCATCTTGTGCTTTGTTCTTGTTTCCCAGCAATCTATTAGCACGAGGTTGGCACTAATGCTTTTTCCTGCATGTGAGATCAGGGACTGTAAAACCATTGTATGTGTAAACTGTTCTTCTATTCATATCCATCAATAAATTTGGAACTGAAGTCTACATGCCCAAAGTAGGCTTTAACCTTCATCTTAACTTTTTGAGTAGCTCTTTACATTAACATGCTACAGCTGTCTGATAGTCTCACATCACTATCTGAATTTAAGACTAAAAGTACATCCAGCTTCAGCAATTGCTTGTCACTCACCTGTTGAAATCTGCATTTATATTGCTAATTAATCTGAGTGATTCCTCTTCCCTAGAACTGTGCCCACTACTGCACTACCCTCACCTGAACTGGCAGAAACCATTTTCCATAATAGGTAAAAGAACTCCAGAATAAAATCCTTTCAGCTAATGCAAAATGGTTTTGTTTTGTTGGTGTTTTGTTTTGTTTTGGTTTGGTTTAGTTTGGTTTGGTTTTGGTTTTTTTGGGTTTTTTTTTGTTTTTTTCGTTTTTTTTTTTTTTTTTGCTTGTTTTTTTCTTTTTTTTTTTTCTTTAATATTGCAATGCTTTCAGCACTTTCTTCTTTTTGTGTTTGCTCACACTGCCTGGAACTTGGTTTAAATGAAATGGAAGCACACTGGATGGATACCTTCTTCCTTATGACCTGAAATTGGCTTTAAGCAGCCATTTAGGAGCAGTTCTGGTGAAACTTTAAAAACTGTATGTGATTATGTGCTCATGTAACTTCTCAGACCAGTCATTTGTACCATCCAGGGTAGGGGAGGAGCCCTGGGAGGACTTGGATGTGCTGGTGGGTGAGAGCTGGACATGACCCATCTCTGAAATCCTTCATGTGCTGGGCTGATCCCCCAGCAGGAAATTTGGGATTCTGCCCCTGTGCCCTGCTCAGGTGAGGCCCCACCTGCAGAGCTGCCCCAGCCCTGGGACCCAGCACAGGAGGGACCTGGAGCTGCTGCAGAGAGCCCAGAGGAGGCTCCAGGGGGATCCCAGGGATGGAGCAGCTCTGCTGGGAGGAAAGGCTGGGAGAGCTGGGGTTGTTCACCTGGAGAAGAAATGGCTTTGGGATGACCTCACTGCAGCTTTCCAGTGCCTAAAGAATTCAGTAAAAATGAAGAGAGACTGTTCACAAGGCATGTGGTGATTGGACAAGGGGGAATGGATTCAAACTGAGAGGAGGTTTAGGCTGGATATTAGGAAAAAATTGTTCCCTGTGGGGATGGGGAGGCCCTGGCACAGGGTGCCCAGAGAAGCTGAGGCTGCCCCTGGATCCCTGGAAGTGTCCAAGGCCAGGCTGGATGGGGCTTGGAGCAACCTGGGATAGTGGAACCTGTGGCAGGGCATGGGACTGGATGGACTTTAAGGTCCCTTCCACCTAAACCATTCTGTGGTTGTACCTTCTGAACTTAATTTGGTATTTCAGATATAGGGCCTCAGTAGTCACCCAGAGGATTGCTTCTCTGACAGATTTTCCCACAGTGCCACTTTGTGCAAGAGTCTGTATTGTTCCTTCTGATTTCTTATTTTTAGCTTTTTAGCACCACATATTGACATTACAGAACAGCTTGGTATCCCTCCAAAGGGATGGTCATATTTAGCATTTATATGAAATGGGAGAATCTTTATCCCAGTCTTGAGCTCTCTGTTTTAGATGAGCTTTGAATGACTGAAGCAATGCCTGGGATAGGTACAGGTTTGTTATTTGCTGCAAGGCTGAGGCTTGGACAATCTTTGCAGGCAGTAGAGTGGTCATAGAGTTATGGATAAAGCTGGACACATCTAACACATTGCAGTGTCTGAGATTTTCTTCAAGCACTTGAAGATCAGAGACTAGAAAAAAATAATAATTTTAATTTTCTTTCCACTTAACTGTAAATAGTGTATTTTGATAGCAGCTGACATATGGAAAGCTGGGGGACAAAAAGTGCTATGAAATGTAAGTAATGTTTGTCAGAAATAGAAGCAGTGTAATGATATGACAATATCCCAAACAGTTTGTACGGTGCCTTAACCATATTATTTGTTTTGATTTGACTGTGATAGAAAAGACCCATCCACAGACTCTGCCTGGCTTGTCAGTTATGTAAAACCACAAACCCTAAATCAGAGCCATCAGCTCCTTTTTTCTGCTAAATATCAGCACAACCAAACACTACCACCTGCAGACACTGCTCTGTATCTGAGTCCACCTCTGCTGGGGCCAGTGAGCAAGAATGGGCTACAGAGCTTACTACAAGTCTGAACAAACTGTTGACTACGTTTGTGGATTGTAGATATTTAATCCCAGATTTGGTTCAAAATTTTTTATAGTCTATGTACTGAAATCATACAAAAATTAGGTTGTGAGGGAATATATAAGGTCTGCAGTGAAGCTTCCTGTGCAAAAAAGGGATTAACCTCAAAATCAGAGCACGTTACTCAGGACTTTGTCCAGTTGAATGTTGAAAATTTCCTGGGATGAACATTTAAACCTCTCTTTGGATCTCTGTTCTGGCACTTACCCAGTTAGTTGTGGCCTTGGCAGCATTAGGTTAACAGTTAAACTCAAAGGTCTTAAAGTTCATTTCCAACCTAAATGATTATCTGATTCTAATACTTCTTCCTCAGTTTTATTTTGTCTCAGTGCTTGCTGAGACACAATCACTCCCCTCCTGCTCCTCTATTCCAAGGAAAAGTAGGAAATAGGAAAAAACAAATTTCTATACCTGCAATGGCCATGAAAGACCCATGTTGGAATCTTGGCATCCAAGAGAAAAAATGTTTGTGCTCACACATCCTAATGAGGTCAGGCTGTAAATGAATATGTTGCATATCAAGGGAAAGAGAATTCAAATGTCCTGCACAGATAACTGCATGGCTCAAAAGCTGTCTGGAGGTGATGCCTGTGGAAAAGATTAAATAACACCTATGAAGGAAAAGCAACAAATTTGGAATAGAAGCCCCACTCAGAGTCATCATATCCTGGTAAGTTTGATCATGATTATCCCTGCTTCAGATCCAAGGCTCCACATCTGAGCTACAACAGGAGCTGCATTTACTTGGAGAGAGGGAGATGTATTTAAAAAAAAAAAATCAAATGTGTTTTATACAGGATATATATTTAGAATGAATTTTCTGCAGGAGCTGAGAAAGCAGCAGCTTTGCCTGATAGATCCTCCCAAGAGAACTGTGGCTCAGAGCAGTATCACACTTGTGTTCGTCTTCACAATGGAGCAATCCTGGGAGCAGATAAAGTGCACACAGTGAACGCCTAGGAGAAAAGCTTAAGTTTGCCAGTGATAAATAGCATTCATCCAAAGCTAGAGAGAGCTGTTTCAGGCGGGTTTCTCTGCTTTATTTCGTTAAACTTCAGTCTGATCACAGCTCAAGCTCAGCAGAGGTTTAAAAGCTCTGAGAGCACAAAACCAGCCATCCTATCGTCCAGCTTATGTCAGCTTATTTTGGTTCAATGGAAGCATTGCAGACAGACCTGGTGCTGCTCTAAACTCTTTGTGGGTGCAGTTTAGTGCTCAACCCTCCTTTGCAATGCCCAGACTTAAGAGCTGAAAGGAAGGGAAAGACGAGG
The DNA here is from genome assembly GCA_013396995.1 of Dicaeum eximium. NCBI lineage: Eukaryota > Metazoa > Chordata > Aves > Passeriformes > Dicaeidae > Dicaeum > Dicaeum eximium. The sequence continues at coordinate 102,718 of VWZP01004496.1, forward strand.
GGAGAGAAAAAGCCTCACAACCTTTTCACTTGCTCTGTGAATCCATATGGTTTCTGAAGCAAAAGGATGCAGTGCTCGTGATGGTGCATTTGGCTTCCTTAAGAAAAAACATCTCCCTCTTGGATTGATCCCATAGTGGAAATAAGGCACTGAACTTATTTTTAGATACAAAGCCAGTGGTTCACAGACACCTCTTTTAATGAGTTTCTGTGATATACTGCAACAGGGGCAAAAATCTCAAGTGCAGGGCTGTAAATGAAGTCTCCTGGCTGAGGAAGTAGTTCTGTCACTGCAGTGCCCATGTAGGTTAATTCCTAAACCCAAAGCACTGAGGTGTTTTCAGAAGTGGATGTCTGTAGGAGGTCAGGCTTTCAAAAGCAACTTATGTACCCAAAGCTGTGAGGAACTCCCTGTTCCCTTCCCGAGGCACTATAAAAGATTTCCTAAGCACTGTTAAACAATTAAACATTATCTGCCCCCTCTTTGCTGTCCTCAGGACCTGGAGAGCAGAGGCACATCCACCATGACCACCTGAACCTGGGCCCTTAACCTGGTAAATAATTTCCTGGGAAGCAAATTCCGAGCACAACTGGGGAGCCGTGACACTGCTGAGACAATTCCCAAAAGTTTGCAATCAGCTACAGCCACACATCCATTCCAGAGCTCCTAACTTTTGGGGCTGTAAATGTCAGTAGTAACACTGGATTTAGCACAGAACTGTAACCTCAGTCTGCTTGAATGTGTCTGGGGCTCATGAGAGAGGTCTGTAATTATCTGTAGACATTTTTTTTGTCCAGGATTCAGACTGTAGCTGCTTTCTGCACATTTCATCTTGCTGGATGTTTGTTGACTAAGCTTCTTAAAACGTTGCACGCATCAGATGGATCATTGTGAAGTCTAAAAAATATGAATAATATCTAGTTGTTTGAAGCCCCAGAATAATGAACAGAGTTCTGAAAGAAGTAGAAGGTCAGAAAATGCTGGTATCTGATGTTTTATACATGCAAAACCATGGGCATAGAAGAATTAATTTCTCTGGGCAGCAAGGCAAGGAGCAAAGGAAAGAGCAGCTTAAATGGGAGAAGGATGAACTGTGAAATAAGCAAGCTTAAAAAAAATAAAATAAATATTCATGGAAAGATGTTACTTTTAACTTTTTATAAAAGAAAAATAATTGATGCATTTTAATATGTTGTAGGGATGACTGTACTACAGAACAAAACACCTTTCTGATTTAAAGGGTGACTCTTAAGGCCCAAATCCTCCAAAATAAATTAATAATAATAATAATAATAATAATAATAATAATAATAATAATAATAATAATAATATAGCACATTTAACTAATTTATGCTGTAGAAGCTACATAGGTAATGGTCAGCAACATATTGCTTGCAGCTGCCTGCAGAATTTTAACTCTGTCCTCCTGCACACACATTAAAATGGAAACTTAACTGGCAATTCCTCTTGAGCCCAGGTTATACAAGTATTTCTTTCTTATTTCATAGAAATGATGTGAGGGCTTTGTATTCAGCAGGGCGCAGAAGATTACAGATGCAGCCTGTGTAATGTTCTCCTCTATTTTGATCATACCTTAAATTCTGTAGGTACTAAATGAAGGGATGAAAACAAAGGCTCTGTCTGTCCCCAGCTGCTGGAATCCATGATCAATGGGATCTCTCATATCATATTCAGCAGCACAATGTTAATCAAGGTCACTGTCTCTTTTTTTTTTTTGCAGTGATTAAGGGTCATGTCAGAGAAGACATATTTCTTTGATTGTTTATGTTATTCACATCTGATAGGGACTAAAATTACTCATTCCCAGCTAGCTGTTCCAGCCTGAGGCAGTTTAAATGGAGGCTGTGACTTCAGCAGTGTTTTTAGTTCAGCTTTTGCTGTACATACACATTGTGTGGGATTTTCTGTGAGACACACTGGAGTTTTAAGGATTATATGTTGCCAGCGGGCACACTCCCTTGATTTGTGTGTTTTGATCTTCCTTGTCTCCATCAGCCCAAAATCAGTTTGAGGGTGATAAACAGAGTTTTCCAGGTGTCCTTTTCTTCACCTGGCCTTAAAGGGAGGTCTCTGCTGCACAGAATTTCTGAGGTGGGAAAAATTGTGGCTGCTAATTGCACAAGAATTTCATTATTCGAATTTCACAGCTAATTGGCAGAGGCACACCAAAGGACAGAGTACAGCAGAGAGGGCTGGAGGCTGGAGCACAGGAGTGAGAGAAGCTGCAAAGGGAATTAGAGCAACCTTCCTTCCACTGCCTACGGTGACACGGAGAGAGGACAGAGCAGAGCTTGGGGCTGCACAATGAAAGGTCAAGAGGCAAAGGCCACCTGTGTCAGCAGTGGAAACTCACGCTGGATTTTAGGAAATTCATTTTCCCTGCAGCACAGGAACAGAGGCTCAGCAGGTAGGGAGCAGAATCACAGACCCTGCAGACTTTCCAAACTCCAAAATAGCCCAAGAAAGAGACAGGACTAAGGGGAATGGCTTCAGACTGGAAGAGAATTGGTTTAAATGAAATATTAGGAAAAAATTTTTCCTAATGAAGCTGTGGCTGTCCCATCCCTGGAAATGTTCAAGGCCAAGTTGGATGGGACTTGGAGAAACCTGGGATAATGGGAGGTGTCCCTGGTCATGGCAGGGGGTTGGAATGACATGATTTATAAGATCGCCTCCCACCCAAACCATTCTGTGATTCTGTGACTCTGTGAAATCTGATTTATTTTGAGGCTGCTCAAGTTTGCAGGACAGACCTCCAGAGGTTGCTTCTGGTCATGACTGTTGTCTGATTCTGTGATTCTGGTTGTGTGTCATCTCTCCTGGGGAGAGGGAGATCCCCTCTATCCATTCCGAAATAAAAAGTGACATTTGAGAAGCAGCAAATGCAATGGGTTTTAATTATTAGGATGAGATCAAAGAGCTTTCATCAACTCAGTTCAGAATAGTTGCATATGGCACAGTTCAGAAGTCAAGACAACAAAAGTTGCAGGGATCTATAAACACCTTGGAAATCTCCAGGAGCTTTCCAAAGCAGATCTCTTATGTTAATAAACTGAGCATTTCTAATTAGTGTAAGTGACCACAAAACTCTAACCAAGGAGCACAAATGAGAGAGAGCACACAGCCTAATTTAATGACTCTAGAAGTTATTACCTGCCTACACGAAGCTTGACACGAGGAGAGTTTGAGTGAATTATGTGGATTGAATGAGAAATGTGGTGGGTTTGTGCCAAGTGGAGGAATGAGAGGGGAGGAGGGGGGGTAGCTCGTTTACCCCAGATCAGAAATCCATATGCTTGTTAACCAGGCACTGGCTACATCCCAACATGAAAAATGAAGTTTACATTTTGTGTGTGAACCAGTAATTTGCATTGATTTGCACATGATTTGTGTCTAATTTGCTAATCGTTAAACTCCATGTGATATGTAAATAGGTGGAAAGTTAAAACCTCGGCTTTAAATTCATTCGCTCTGACAATTTAATCTGGTTGGCAGGAGCTGCCTTCCCTCACACACTCTGAGTACATTGAAGGTCACACTCCATGAAAGACTTGCAAAAAGGCCTTTCTCTCATTGGTTCCTTCTGTTGTTCCTGCCCAAAGACAGACAAAAAAATTAAAAAAAAAAACCAAACTAAAAAAACCCAAAAAAACCAATGCCCCCCAAAAATTCAATAAACAAAATAAAATTATAAATGAAGAACTATGACCTAAACTGGAAAAGGGAAATATTCTTGATTGATGTAATTCCACAAAAGACAGGAGTATTAATTATGAGCAAGACACCACTTGTAGAAATCTTTTGTGTATTACATTTTGTGATGTGGTAGATTTCTGATAATTTGGTTTTTAATGATTAATGAAGTCAGAATCATTAGCATGTTGGTTTTGTTGTTTTTTTTTTTCCTACAAAGAATGAAGCAGATGGATCTGTCTGCAGTGACTTGTTTTTTAGGATTTTTGAGATGCTTAGATTATTCCACAGCTATTTATATGACTTGTGGGCCACCTGTATGTAAGACTGACCAATACAGCTAATTATCCCTTTGAAATCCCTGAAATAAGGATAAAATGCAGAGCAGAAAATATAGGAATGACAGAAGTAAAGCAGCTGCCTGAAGACCCTGCAAGACTGGTGTTAATGTGAACAGGACCAGGTTGAAAACCTACAACCAGACCTTCTAATATTTCAGATAAACACAAATCAGTTCATTTTACATGTGTTTAAATGCAAAAGGACAATCACTGTATGGCACCATTAAAGAAAAAAAAAAGTAGCAATTTGGTAGGGTTTTTTTCTGAGATAGGAATAAGAGGTGACTAAACTGGCATATTTGATATTATCAGTACCTCAACTATCTTGGGTGATTTCAGGATCATGAGAAATGTTGATATCAAAGCTGGAACAAAATAGATATGAACAGGTTTCAAAGATCAAATGGGATTTGACTCTGTTGGAGAAAGGCTTGTCAGCAACGTATGCAGAATTAATACATTTAGTTGGCTGTAGGAATATGTTAATGTTTCCTGATGTCCTAGAAGACAAAAATGGCATATAAATTAAGTTTTTTAATGTGTGGGTTGTTCGGCGTTATTCCTTTAAAACAAGGAAACAAACAAAAAAAAAAAAGTCACAAACATTTTAACACAAAAATACACAAAGTGTAACTTGGTGAATGGAGCACTGGATTCTAAAATAAAGTCACAGTTTTATTCTCACTTGTTTGACATGAGTCTATAACTCCCCAAACTGAACAATAGGAGTAATTAAGTATGACAGAGGATGGAGAAGAGGTTTCAAAGGGGACTCTGCAGAACTAATAATCTCCAGCCAATAAATAACTCATCAATGGACCTAATCCTGCACCAGTGAAGCCATTGGAAATATCTGGGTGCAAAACCAGACCTTGGAGGGCGAGGTCAGTTTGAATTCTGCCAGCAAAGCCTTGGCTGTCCTTCCACTTCACTGCCCTGAGCCCTGCAGCCTCTGCATATTGGAATATCCATTGATTTAACACTATTCTGATGGTCTTATAATGCAAATGCCGACCTTGATAAGGGAAGGTTTTCACTTTCTGACTTTTTGCTTTGTGGTTGCCAGCATAGCAATTAATGCATACTTAGTAGAATCCAAAATTAGTCACTCCTGAAAGTAATTATGTGCTAATTATGCAATTATTTTATTTTATATAGGCAGCAAAAATTTTTAAAGTACTTCAATTATAGTTTCTTCAAAAAATCAAGTCAACTACTACTTGACTTAAATAGTAATTTATAAAATAATTTGTCACTTGACATTTTAAGACTTATGAGATTTTTACAGCATTCTTATTGTGTATCTAACAAAACCATTTTTCTTTATCTGCTTTTTTCCACCCTAGAGTTAGAAAACTGATGTGGTTTCACCTTACCTTATCTGTCTGGAATTAGCAGATTATATGTTTATATAACTTATTTACTCATTATCAGATTAGTATATGTTTGCCTGACTCCTGGCAGTTTTGGTGGAGTTGGAAATAAACCTTAAACAGATTGGAAGAAGGGGGTTGACGAATAATTTTATGTGTGAGGCTGATCAGATCAAGTTTTTATGTACCTGATGCTTCATTTCCTCTTTATGCTTTTTGTATCTGGTGACTGTTGCTCCATTTGTCAGAAGTGGCAGATTGAGAGAGATAAAGGTCAAAAATTTTTATGAGAATTCTGAATAGGCAAACAACCCAAACCAGTGCTTCCAACCAAAGAAAACCAAATAAGCTCAACCTGTTTTGGTTGGCGAGCCAGTGTTTCCAGCAGCACATCCTGAGTGATGAATGGGCAGCTTTAAACCAGGCACAGCTCCCCAGGGAACAGTCCAGATCCATGACAAGGCAGCTGGAGCATCACTGTGACTTCCCCTGAACTGATCAGTGCAACAGGGAAAAGATTTTGGGAACAGATGATGAGGGAAAGCAGTAGGAGTTAGGACTCCAGTACAGAGGAACACAGCATTTTCTAGTTCAGCTCCTTATGAATTACTTCAATTCTCCTCTAAAAGATGTCTCAACAGTCCTTTATCTCCATAAAAATATTATTCCAGACAGTATCTACTGTGCTCTGAGGGAAACTCTCATTTGTGTACAGGAAACAAATAGCATCAATCAAATCACCCTTATGACTCTTTCTGCATAATAATGCAATAATAGGGGTCAGACTTAGAGTTACTCAGACTACATTGGTAATTAGCAGTTCAAGTGAATTTGAGTCTTATTATTGTAAACAATATGTAAAGACATTCACAGAAAAAAATGCAAACTAATGTTGTGCTGTTTGATAGCTGGGAATTTAAGGACAGGGAGGGGTGGATTATAAACCCAACATTTTAAGTGCTTGTTGACTCTAGCACTGAGTAAGTCTTTGTTGATACTGAACGAATTTGAATCAGTAACAAAAATCAAGCAATATTAAGATGTTCACATTTACTAAAAAGAATTTTGCCAAAACCTTTGTAAATCCTGTACAGAAAAGGCCCATCTTTACAAGAAAGCTGCCCTCTCTCTTCCTAAAGGAAGATTTTTGATCACCCTATTGAAATGCTGCCGGTGGCTTGCATCTATTTGCTCTGGGTATGGTCACTCTTTTGAAAGTTTAATGCCATTCTTGTCAGTAAAAGTACAGCTGGGGGTAAGAGCGAGATGTTCCTGGAGTCCTTGATCCCACCCAGCAGCTGCCAGTGCAGACAGGGCTCCCTGAGGGGCTGTCCCTGTATCCCAGCCCTGCTTCTGGCTCTTCCCCAAGGGAGGTCCTGGTGGGGCACTGGGATGTCTGTGTGTGTCTCATCCGAGCTTTAAATTGAAAGGATTTAAATTTAAATTGAAATATGAAGCTGTAGGGATTGGATCTTTGTCAGCTGCTGCACGAAGGGTTGTGTGGCAGGGAGCCTGCTGATACCGAAATATGAAAATTTTCTCTAGAATTTATCTCTTCTTTCAATGCCTTCTGTAATCAGCTCCCTCATTCTGTTTTTGCCTGTCTGACTTGTGCTGCTGCCATTGACTGGCAGGCAGAGACCACAGCATTGCCAATTTGCATTTGCAATCAATAGGGCACTTTGGTTTTCAATTAAGTTATTAACATGCACTTGATAAACAACAAAGTTAACTTTCAGCTGGCATTTATGACTATGTGCTGAAGCAGAAGCACTTAAAAATCTGATTACACAGAGCTCTTCCTGGATGCATCTGTCATATACACCTCTGCTTTCCACTCTCCTTCTTAAACACTGTTCAGGACTCCTCCCCTGCTGACAAGCTCCAAAATGTTTTCTCTTCTGACATCAGTGAAAATATGCACACTATTTTAATTGAGAGCTAGCTAGCAAAAAAGCAAGGAGCTTGGACACACACGAACATAAGGGTGTGATTTCCTTCGTGTGTATTGTCTGGGAACTTTGTAATTAAATTAATGTTGGCTTTGCAAAGTCCCTTTTGATGATCACCACCCAGATTTGAGCAGCAGGTTAATCTGGCCTGTCCCTCAGCACCTACACCCTGAAGATGACACACAAGGAATCCAAGGATTCTGGCCTTTTCCTTGGGCTTAGCCACAATGGGGGCGTGGGCCTCCCTCTCCAGTCTGCTGGGTCCAAAAGGGAAGGAAGAGCTGTAATCCCAGTTTAACTGGGACATCACATCTTTTTCTGTGACCTTTTGGGATGTGCCAGCTTGAAGAGATGGAGCAGGAAACAATGTGCCTGGTCACAAGAACACAAGGGAGAAATGGAAGTAAACAACTGGAGAGCTGTCAGTGCAAGGGGATAATCTTTAATTTCAGAGTGGGTAATTCTACTGCTTTGAGCTCCAAGAAGCTGTCCCAAATTCAAGCCTCTAGCTGGGGTAGCTGTGAGAGCACAAATGCAGGCTGAAGGCTGTGCTTGGTCAAGGGAGAGATCAAGAACAATTGAGAGTGAGATCCGAGGTACACACAAGAAATGAAGCTCTGCAGTGAAAACACAACTTTGCTTTCACAGCAGAGGAACAGAGGGTGGGGGAAAGAGGAAAAGAAAAGCCAACAGGTAGAAGATCAAAGGATCAGCCCTCCTTTGTCCCAGGCTGCAGAAGCTGTGGGAAATAGGTTGTGTGGGATTGTGTGGCCAGATTTTGGGAGCAGGGCTGATACAGGGGTGGTTCCTGAAAACTTCCTCCATGTCTAAGGGGTCAGTTCCAGACAGCTCCAAGCCAGACCCTCCAAGCCAGACCCGCTGCTGGCCAAGGTCGAGCCCGTCAGTGATGGTGGTGCTGCCTCTGAGATAATAGACTTAAAAAGGGGAAAAAAGCCCCAAACCCCAGTAACTTCACTTGGAGAGAGGAGTGAGAATAAGAAAGAGAAAGAACTTTGCAAATGCCTGGGGACTAAGAGAAATCTGGTTTTGTAGATAAAATTTCTTTTGCTGTGGGTTTTTTTTTTTTTTTCAGATGGAGAAGAAAGATTTTACAGGAAAATTGTTTAAAACTTGGAGGTTTTGTCAACTGGGATGGCACAACTAGGATTCCCTGTGAGGGATATTAGAAGCAAGCTTAGGATGCAATATGCTTATGAGTTCTTAATCAAGTGTGACCAAACAAACAATTAGGTATTTACATCACTATATTTTGGAAAGTTCAGCATTTATTGTAAGCCTTAGAATCCCAGAATCACAGAGATTGGAAGAGGCCAGCAATGGAGATGCTAAAATATCTCTGGGCAACCTGTTTCAGCATTCAATCCCCTTCACAATAAACTAGGTTTTTCTCATGTTGAAATGGAATTTCCTGTATTTCCATTGCCTCTTGTCCATTCAGGGACCACCACGAAGAGCTGGGCTCTCTTCTCTTTATTACCTCAGGTGTTTATCCATGCTGAGAAGGTGCCCCTGAGCCTCCTCTTCTCCAGGCTGAGCAGCACAAGTGATCTCAGCTTTTTCTTATGTGAAAGATGCTCCAATCCTTTAATCAGCTTCGTGACCCTTCCCCACTCCAAAATGTCCAAGAGACTTCCTGGTGCTGAGTAGAAGGAAAGGATCAAATGTCTGATCATTGCTGTGTTTTCAGGCTTTTTGTGTTTTGGGGAAGACAATTTCTCTCCCCCTTATTTCATGTTTTGATGTTGAAAGCATAGAGGAAAAAAACCCTGTCTGTGTGTAAATGGCCATGGAAGGAATGGCGTGGTGGGAAGAGAAGCTTCACCTTAGGATTGCAAACTTAAATCCTAGTGCTGGAAAGAAAAAGAGTCTGTTTTTGTAGCAGATGGAGGATTTCAAAGTTGTCAACTTTTGGGATGCTGTTATGTATTTACATATTTAAACTCCTAGTTCTTCTAATGATAAAAGAAAGAACAGTGAAGGAGAAGGAAAAACCCAGCTATGAATATGAAACTTTTTTTAGAAAATATCAGAATAAAACATTAGATCAGAAAAAAAGTAATCCAGAGGACAAGAAAACCAAGCCACTTTGGTGGTATGTTTTAAAACGTTTTACAGCAGTGAACACGTAAAACTGGACTTTGTATTTGAATTTATTCTGAAGTTTGGTGTTTTGAGGTTGCGAGATACTCTCTGCTGAATAAGTGCTCAAAAAATTATGGATGTATGTTGGAAATATTAAACAATTTTCAATACTAAATACACTTTAATGAAGAACAAAATAGAATATCTTGTTAATTCCTTCTGGTATTATTTTCCCTTTATAATTTTTTGAGTACTGAGTAGACCAGGATTTGAACTGTGTCAGTGGAAATAAGTTACTATGCTAGATTACTAAAATAGATTTGTTTAGTTTGCTGAGATTAATCATTCAGCTGTGAAATCAAACATTCTGCCTGCAGTTCCTGTTAAGATATTTGGCTTTTCTCTGATGTTAAACTTTTGGGTCTTGCGTCTTCTTATCTTAATGGTAATTAAAAGTTTAAAGAGGTGCATTTGTAGATACATACAGCAAAGGAGAGGAAAAATGTCTGTTGTGATACAGATCATTTTGTATTTGGAAATTATGGGCTGATTTACATGGAAAGAGTTTATGGCAGCTCCAAGAATTGGCCACCTGAGTGGGAAGGATGCACACTATTACTATTGACATTTGGGAGTCAGGAATGGCATCATGGAGTAATTAAATTGGTCAAAGGTCTCTGAAGATGTTGGCAACAACCTCACGTTTGCTGAATGTTCATTTCCCAGCTGCAAGATCATCTTTCACCTCAGAAATGAATTGTCTTTTTTTCATAGAAAAGCAGAGACATATTCAAGTGTGTGAGTGAAAATAAGCTCCTTTTTGTACAAAACTACATTTTCTTCCCATGATTAGAGGATATCTGAACCTTCTTTTTTTTTTTCCAATGTATTTTTAAATTAAAATATGGAGATTTAAAATTTGTTGTACTACAGGGGTTTGTACCTAAAGTGAAAGAGGAGACAGGGTCTTGTCCTTAGAAATTGTTCTCTCCCCAGAGCTAAAAAAGACCCCATATGTTCATGATCAATGATAATCTTTAAGATATATGTCTGTTCTGCTGAGTAACTTCTGATTTCTTTAGCTTGGTCTCTTAATCTGTTTTTTACTGGATATTGATTTCAGTTCACTTATTTTCTGGAAGTACTGTACCAAAGATTATCTTTCAATAGACTTCAAGCATGAGTGGCTTAGTAAAAGTCTCTCATCTTATTAGAGGTTTATATTCTTACAGCAGGTTCTCCTTCTCTTGTGACACACAGGCTGGTGCTGCAGACAGATGTCTCTGTAAAGTCTCTCTTAACTCTTTGGGTAACTGCTTCCAATGACATTGAAATCTGCACATTAATTCAATAGGAAATGCAGATATTATCTTCATGCTCGTATTTTGCTTCAAATTTTGTATCAAGTTTTCATTAGGATGATTTCTGTCAGAAGAGTTTCAGAAAAAAAAATGCAATTCTTGTTTGCAATCTGCTAGGAAAGGCTTTCTTTTTTTCAGAATAATGTGGAGTGGTGGACAGTGGAAAATTAATTAGGAAGATTCAATTATAATCAGGCAGACTGATGTGTGATTAAACAGATAGTCTCCAAGAAAGCATTCTAATTACAAAAGAGTATTTCCTTAATCTCAGGTAAATTTAATTAATTTCAGGGGTGTGTTAGAGTGACTGATGACCAGCCCCACACTGGTGACAGAAGGGGACTCAACATCTCCAAATCAAACAACCAGAGATAACGATTTGAATTAGGGGTGAGGGGCAAAACTAATGGAAGCACCAAGGTGCTGGGTGTGCATTTTGCTGCCCAGTTGTGATCCCCAAAACTCAAAACCAATTTAGAAGGTTTGTCCACGTGGCTCCTGTGTGGTTTCCCTTCTGCTCAGGTCAGCTGTGAGATCTGTCCCCCCAGGCCTGCCTAACACACAGAAGAACTGAGCACTGCACACCTGACCCTGTTGGAATTTCAGCCACTCTGGCTTAGAAAGACTGAAAGGGTTAAGAATTTCATGAAATCCAAGCAAAGCTGAGCAGTGTCGCTGTGCAAAAAGAGATTTTTGAGGTTCTTTGGAGGAATCAAGCCAGGAGCTTGTGACAGAGGTACAAACATGAGTTCAAGCTCTCCTGGGAATGTTTTCTCTGTGCAATAGAAAAAGTCATCACTGGACTTTCTGTGAGGTGATTTAGTGCAATGACGCTTCTCTCTGGCTCCTGGAGACAGTTTGGGCAATCCTGCAGCTTACCTGTACTGACAAGAAAAGTTTGGGTCCATGGGGTTTGATGTTTCCAGAGCTGAACTCTCAAAACTCCAGCAAGCAACAAGCCTGGGGTAAAGTTGGGTGTCACTGTGGGACAGCATTCCAGAGAACATCACCTGGATTGTGCTCCTCCAACTTGCCATGTGGGCACCTGAGCCCCAGGACAGACAAACTGGTACCTATCAATTGTCATATCTGTCTCTCTGCTAAACCTGGAAGCTATTAAAAATCACTTTTTAATTAGGACACAGTGGGAGAGTGATAAAGGCTCTTCAACTGCATTAGCCTGAGCGAGCAGTTTTCATGCCTGGATGTGCATGTAGCCTTCACACAACTCTTATCTACATTTAGAAAAAACAAATTAGAACAAATGTGGAGATCTCCTGTCTTGGACTGAAATATTTGGAATTCTGAGAGTCTTAACAGAGCAAGGGCTGGAGCACAACGGTGGGACAATTGTGTATCAAGTAAACCAAGAGCAATTGTCATGATTAGTAAATCTGATGAGGAGGAGAAAAGCCACAGTGCAGCTGTGAAGAGGGCTGGACATTAAACACGTGCTCTGTATGATATTCTTGGGCAAGTGTTTCTGTCCTAGAAATCCCAGCAGCAGCTCTGATTTAACAATTGCATAAACTGAAAAGATCCCAAATGTCTGTGCTGTGATGCCTCTGCTGAAACACTCTGGAGGGTGCTAAGTTGGGTTAAATTGATTTAGTTTTGCCTATAGGCCTTTTCTTGGAGTCAGAGACTGAATTCTAGTAACAACACAGCTGCAGAGCAATAAGCCCCCATTGCAATGCAACCCTCTTGGAAGCCTTTTGGGAATGGCTTATTGAGAAATAAGAAAATAAATTTCTTGAGAAGGAATAAAATACAGTTTACCCACTTGAAAGCCCAACTGCTTTAAAAAAAAGAGAAAAAAACCTCTCTAAACACCTAGGGGTTTATTCAGAATTCATGCAGAATCCTAAATTGGTTTGATCAAAGAAATAGCAGTTATTCTTCCTTCTCAATTCTTCCTCCCCCATAGAATGAAGACAAACAGTGGAGAGAAAAATCCTCATCTTTAATTTGAACTTTATAAAGCCCTGACAGATCCATCTGCTTCATTCTTTGTAGGGAAAAAAAAAAAAACCAAAAACCACAACATGCTAATGATTCTGACTTCATTAATCATTTAAAAACAAATTATCGGAATTCTACCACATCACAGAATGTAATGCACAAAAGATTTCTACAAGTGGTGTCTTGCCACTTGTAGAAATTAATACTCCTGTCTTTTGTGGAATTACATCAATCAAGAATATTTCCCTTTGCCAGTTTAGGTCATAGTTCTTCATTTATAATTTTATTTTGTTTCTTGGATTTTTTTGGGGGCATTGGTTTTTCTATTTTTTTAATATATTTTTGTGCTTTCAGCATAAATCCTGATTTCCTTGTAAGTCAGTTTTTAGTGAGACTGTGTAGAGAAATCAGACAAGTGATGCCCGATGAAATATTCCTGTTGTATTAAGAACCAACCTTTGTTCTCAAACTTTTTTATAAAACCTCTAATTTTTAAGTCGAAATTCTTAAAGATTATTGAGCTCTTGTTGTGTATAACAAAAAATTTCTGTGTGAGAGTGTCTGATTTGGGGTTTAGAATGAGACTAACTGAGATTAAACTGAGATTCTCACTGCCTCACTGGGGAAACACCTTGATAAGAAAGTAAGCAATGGGTGCCACTGTTCTGATTTCAAATTTGCTAATTTGTCATCTTGAGATTTCAGCCATAAACAGTTAGCTTCAGGTTTGTTTGTGTTTTCTGGCTGGGGAAGTGGAGTTCACAGAAAGAAAAACAAACACACAGCCTCTTATCTCTTACCTGCTAAGAGTATTACAATAAATACTAAAGGAAAAATTGCAGTCACAGAGTCACAGAGATGTTAAGGTTGAAAGGGGATGTAAAAATCATTTGGTTCCAACCTCTCCTGCACTTTTCACTATCCCAGGTTGCTCCAAGCCCCATCCAACCTGGCCTTGAACACTTCCAGGGATGGAGCAGCCACAACTCAGCCAAATTTCACTGAGTTTCTTTTCCAAACACAGGAGGCCACAAGTCTGGCTTTGTTCTTTTAGAAAGAATAATATTTTTAAACATGCAGAGGACCAAAGAGCTGAATTTACTGACAAGCTCTTCAAGTTTAGGAAGTATTTGATGTGTGAAAAGTAAACCATCACCATACCTTAGGAGAGGAAAAAGCACCTCATGACATTTGCACTAGAGCTGATTGAAAATTGCAAGTAATATTCACAATCTTCTTTGTCTGGAATATTCATTGTCTGGAATATTCATTGTCTGGAACATTCACTACCACATCCTCCTCTTCTTGTGCCTTGGACAAATTTGTTTTACTCTACCATTTACATCAGAGGCTCCTACCTCATTCCTCTAATCCCATTCCCCATTTTTACCATATGTCTGTGAACTCTTCTTTTCCACATCAAAGCTAATCAATTTTTTTGTTTTAAGGTCCTCCCTTATCTGGCTTCTATTGAGCTCCTTAATTTCTTTTAATAAGGTGCGAAGTCGTAATTCTAGTCTGATTAATTTTCCTATTTCTTCTTTTTTAGTTCTCATGCACACACAGTTTGCACACAGAAGCCAAATGAGCAGGGAATATGTACTCTGGGCTGTGCATTGAACTCTAAATCATTTCTAGACTAATCCCCATGGTGTTCGTACCTGTTCATTTTTTTGTCAACTAAGTCTTATTTAGTGAACATAATGTTCTAAAGGTTCAATATTTTAAAGGAGTTCAGGTGTTTTATGTTCTTGATCATGTTCCATATCCTGGGTCCTCTGGATTGCTCATAAATCTGGGCTGGTTGGTTGCCATTTTTGCAGTGTTTCACTCCAGTGAAACTGCAGCTTTTGTGGGACAAAAGTGGATAGTTCATCACATTTCCAGTCCATTTGAATGCAACATCTGTCACTGAACATAGGGCTGTTTACTGTCCTCAGCTGAGCCAGACATTCATAATGGGGAAAAAAAAAAAAGATATTCTTGAAGCTGGAGAAGCTTTTTTCTTTTTTTAATTGGTCACATTAATCATAGACTCGGTTTTGATTTCCCAGTGGGCTGAGCCTGCCTTGGGAAAAGTAGCATCAGCTATTTCCCCCTTATTTCTGGTTTTTGGAGGCAGGAGAGAGGAGAGGAGGGGGAAATACTGGCATTAACTCATGTCTGTCTCTAATAAAAGTCTGAGTTTGGGAAAAAAACAGTAAAGGAAAATGCTTTACTGCCCTTGATAAAATAACCAGGGCATTTACTGAAATGCTATTCCAGTTCTTCTGCTGCCCAGCAGTACATGGGAATAAAAGCACTCCATCCAAGAAGAATTTGCTTATTTTGAGCTTTCATTGCTTTTGAGGCTCCTGTTATGAACATTTTTTTTCATTTAATATGCCCATGGGTTGTAGGGTAGGTAGATATTTCCTGGGATGTTGCACTAAGCCCTCCCCTTCAACAGGCAAACATAAAATTAGCAAACTCCATTTTGAAATTAGTGAAACTCTTTATCCATACCTTGTCAAATTATTCAAATTTTTGTGTCCGTGCTCAAATCTATTATCTTTAAGATTTCACTTCAGCATGGTTTTTATGCCATTTATTTTGCGTGAGGGCATTTTAATTACAGTTCAACACAGTTAGATCCTGCTAGCACAGTTAATACATGATACAACCTGGTGCTCACAGCTGCTATTTAAACTCTGCTTTAAATGTTTTTAATTCTAAACCAGTTATTTTAAAATGGTATCAAAACTGTGCTTGAAGAGGCCTGAGTTTTACAGATTTGTATGCCAGGAAAATGGTATTATGTCTTTGACTGTGATGTTTTTCATCTCAGAGGCAGTGGGTCACAGGTATGGTAAGAGCTCAATCACATTCATATGAGAGTACCAGGAGGAATTATCATTCTCACTGCCCAGAGTTTGACCTTTCTCCTGGCACAGCTGTCCTTTTTGTCTAAGATGTATTTAGGCAATCTAAAATTGCCTAATTTAGGCAATAAATAGGCAATAAATTTAGGCAATCTAAACCTAAAATGAATTTAGGTTTCCATATTTAAGAAATAATTCTTAGGGTTCTTTTCATATACTTTTTCTTATTGTGCTTTCAGTGGTCAAACTCATGGAGATTTCACGACCACTTTGAAGAGTTCAGTTTGGAGACAAATAGCCATTTGATATTGAGTCCAAATTAACCTTCACTGAATTTCCAGCTGTGGTTTCCTTTTTTGTTTTATTAATGAATTCTGTCCCATCTCTGCCACCTTAAAAATGAAAAATCCTTTCTTTTCTCAGTGCCCAGTTTTCAAACGCACAGAGATAGTTATCATCTCTGTCCCCCTAGCCATCATTCAACCACACTGTGCATAATTAGTTCTTTTAATCTTTGCTAATAATGCATCATTTCATTAAAAACCAGCAAGACGCTTACAATAAAATGTACTTTCATTCATTTCAGCAGAGCTATGTCATGTCCTAGAAAAGCACATGTCAGAGCAGCCTTAAGTGTCATCCTTGACAGTTTTCAAGTGGGCAGTTGGTCCTGCAGGTGAGAGAAGAGGTTTTGCATGATGACAGTTCCTCTGGAATCACTGATCAGTTCAGTTGGATTTCCTCCCTCCTTGGTCTGTAGCTTGACAGACAATCTGGGCAGAGAGAATGAGCACAAATAAAGTGCTTGTTCTCCTTTCTTTTGGAGAAAACAAACATATAACACCAGGTTTGGTGGTATTTATGGTATGAACTGTAGGCCTACCTGAGCTGTTCTTTGTCATTTCCTCATGCCTCTTGGCAGAAATGCTCTCTATGCCACATTGCATCACTTTTCATGGAAGTTTAATGTGCAAATGCAAGACAGATGTGCTGTATTTTTCTGCATATACACAGCATGTTCATGTCAGAAATAAAATAAAAGATTATTATATTTAGAATCCATTGTGCTTACGTGCAAGAGCAAGACTAGGAAGCATCACAAGATAGAATAACTGTTACTTTTGTAAATGGACAAAAAGATAATTCTCCTTAGTCTCAAAATACTTTCCCGCATTCTTAATTCAGGGTTTTTTTTTTTTTTACTGTTCAAGATCAGGATCCAAAGAACCTCTGGTATTCAGTGTAAAACCATGGAATCACAGAATAATCCATTGGACAGATTGGGAGGGAGCTTGAAAGATCACCTGGTCCAGCTTTTGGAACCTACATGGGATTATTGAGTACCCTGCTCAGTCACCTCTGAGAAGTGCCAGCGATGGGGACTCCACAACATTCCTGGGGAAATTTTTCCAGTGGTTCATTGTTCTCAGTGTCAAAAATTTCTTTTTTATACCTGGATGAATCCTCTTCTGGTACAACTCATGCCTTCTCCATGGGCTCCCTGAGAGCCTCCACCCTCTTCGTAGTCACCCTATAAGTTCTGGAATTCTGTGAGGAGGGTCCCACAGAGCCACCTTCTCTCCAGGGGAAAAATACCCAACTTACTCTGTCTTTCCAACTCCTTGAAAAATTTTGTGGCCTCTTTCAGACCATCTCCAGTCTGTCCACACCTTTCTTGAGTTGTGGGGACCAGAACTGGACACCGTGCTCCAGGTGTGGGCAGTTACAATGAAAACCAGTTTGTGTTTCTTTAGGAAAAGAATACATAGGGTGATATTGCAGATCTAATAAGATGGATTTGTTCACAAGGCTTTTAAGTTTTGGTGAGTTTTTTTTTTTTTTTATGCCACATCATTAATCCATATCTTTCTTGGCTAGTGTGTTTTAGAGTTTTAAAGCTTCTCTCCTGTCTTCCTCAAACTCCAACTTTTTTTGTCCTCAGGGAACTATTTTGTTTCTGTATTTTTCTAGCCTGCTGCTGAGTGGAATATAAGACTATAAGGTCTCTGTGGAAATTTTGCCTTGTTCATTATTCATTACCCTTGCCACTATTGATGGTGACAAATGTCATTACTTTAATGGCCATCGTTACCCATTGTCATAATTAAGGGGGATCATTTGATGACACCAAATATAACATTCCTTAACGCATCAAATTAGGAAAAGATGTCATGACTAGGTACACAACTTCACCCATAATTTTTAAAGATGAATTAATAAATTAAACACTTTCTCCTCGTTAATATGACAACATCATAATTTTAAAAGTTCACAGGGGCAAAGAAATAGTGTGCCAGATGGTAGTTGTTTCTTATTTCCTCCCAGTTTGGCGATAACGTGGGAAGCTGGATTCCTCCACCACTTTTGGGGCATTACCAGAATGTTTCATGATTGCCAGTTATGCCTGGCTTGTGCATGGCTGCACTTCTCTAAAGAGTCCATTAATCAAGGCATCCTCCAGTCAGAGCAGCTCAATCACTGTCATAGCTGGCAAATGTATCCTCAATTTAAGTGACGAGGATCTGGATCTCTGCAACAGATGGTCATGAGCCATGGACCACTGTGGATGGTCTGGCAGATATTTCAGAAGGCTGAAGAAGTCTCTGGACCACTTCTTGACAGAAACCATACTGTATGAAGTAGCAGCGCTGCACAGCAGAAATGGAAATAATCCTGCATAACAGAGACAGCTAATGAAGGTCTGGCCATGGTGTCAAATTCTTCCATTTCACCAGGTGGGGTCCACAACTGAGAAGGATTCTCCACCTTTGTTGAGCAGGTTTATTGGATGGACACTTATTTGGGCTGCCTGCTGATGGTCTTGATGTTCTTTGGGATCCTGTAGGCCATCAGTGATTAGATACAAGAAGGAATTTTTCTACAGTGAGGGTGGTACAACAGGTTGTCCAGAGAGGTGGTAGATGGTCCATCCCTGGAAAGATCCAAGGTCAGGTTGGATGGGGCAATGAGCAAGTTGGTCTAGTTGAGGATCATGGACTCATGGAAAGGTTTGGGTTGGAAGGGACCTTAAAGATCATCTTGTTCCACCCCCTGCCATGTCCAGGGACACCTTCCACTATCCCAGGTTGCTCCAGGCCCTGCCCAACCTGGCCTTGGGCACTTCCAGAGATCCAGGGGCAGCCACAGCTTCTCTGTGCCAGGGCCTCACCACCCCCGTGAGGAAGAATTTTTTCCTAACATCCAATTTAAACCTATTGTCCTTCAGTTTGAAGCTGTTCCCAAAGCTTCTTGGGGGTGTCCTTGCAGGGGTTGGAGTAGCTGACAGGTCCCTTCCAACCCAAACCCTCCCGTGGTTCTGTGATCTGTGCTGACACAGCAAAGAGCATGTTCTGATCATGGGAGTCTGGATTTCTGTTTGATGGTAGGATCAGGAAGAACACACCATATGGTAAGTGGGCACAGGGGAAGAGAAATTTAGAGACAGAACAGGAAACGAAAATAAAAGATTGAAAGACGGGAAATTAAAAGATCCATAGAGCGTGGGTCAACATGTGAGGAGAAACATTTGGCAGGCATGTGGAAGGAGGTTCAGCCATGGATTCAGCTGGCTTTGTGACAGATTGAGGACCCCTAGAGCCACTGCTACAGTCTGCAATTTGTCTGAGCAATGGAGAGCAGGTCACCTCATCTCTTTGCAAAAAAGACCTTCCTGCTCAAAGGGTGTGGGGTTCCACTGGCAGCAGGGATGTGACACACGGATCTTGTTGTCACTGGCTGAGAAAGAGCAGAAGAATGGATGATAAGCAGCAATTAAGAAGAGGATGTACTTTAGTACAGCTCTTGAGAGAGGAGCCCCTACCTCCCAGTGAACATAATCCTTGAAATGTTGATGTTGTATGCACCTCGTGTAGCTCTGTGTGTGTTAACAGGCTGGAAGATTCCTGTCAATATTAACAGGTACTGACTTTTTCAGCTTGTGAATCCAATTAAATCACTGCAGTGGCACAGCTGCAAACAAACTGGCTACCTCTCAGTCATATTCACTGATACAAGAGCAAAACTGTCTATAGGTTTGCAGTTCTGATTTAATACTGAGCCTTACTGCTGACAGAAAGGATTGATCCAGAGTGTAAAATATTAAAAATTATGCCCTTCAGGACTGAAAAATTCTGAAAAGTTTTTTTTTGTTGTTTGTTTGTTTGTTATTTTGTTGTTTTTTTTTTTTCCAGGACATGCAATTTTAAAAATAATTTATTAGGGCTTGTCAGTAGATCAATGGACAGTTAGACCTGCTGATTGGGATTCATAAACTGTAAAAAGTGTTGCACTTTCTACAGATTTTTTTTTCTCTTTGAGTAAAGGAAGAACTCTTTGAGAACACTTTCAGCCTCAAGGACAGAATACATAATTGAGTTCATGGGATAAATCTATCACAATAGGGGAAGAATTCCCTTGTAAGTATTAAATGTGAGATATAGGGAAAGAAATTTTTTTAAAAAATGAAAAAAATGAGCGGTTAAAGCACATTCTTCCTCCCCATCTCACCCTTTAGATCTCAGCTTTCACCATAACTTAAATCAGAAATGTGCATAGTGGGTAATCTGTGTCCAGCCATTTCACTCAACTCACTGATTCCCAATCCATGCTAAAACATGACAAACTCTGCATTTCTGGTGTCCCATAAAAACATAAAAATCTCATACGGAAAAGGAAACAAGTGAAAGAAAAAAAGGCAAAACAAATAACCTCCCAAAAGTATTTCCTTCTCAAGAAACCCTCATTTTCACTCTCTTTGTTTTAGAACTGAGAACTGGATTAAAGCACTGCTGTGTACTTTGCAGTGAGCCCGAGAGGATGTTGACTTCTGCACTGTTCACACCTAAAGGAGCACAGGAAACCAAGAAGCTCTAGATTAAAAGCCCCCATTTTTCTTCACTGTCATTTAATTCATCAATGATTAATTATTAATTATTTATAAATAATGATATTATTTAATTATCTCATCTTTGTTGAATTAATTTATCTGTCCAAATAACAGCTTAAGGAAAAGAAAGCCACCAAACCATCAAAAATACCTCCCCCCCCAAAAAAAATCATCACTGCCAATAAGTGAAAAATTCTCTTTAGGGGCAATGTAGAGTGCATGCTTGAAAGTGTTTTTAGCATTATAACCATGATTGAGGGTGAGCCCTGTTTTTAATGCTGGATATTCAGTTAGACACATGGACATCTGGGCTGTGCACCTGCAGAATGCAGGGAGAGGCTTTCTCTTTCCTAAAGAACAACTGTCCCTTAAATAAAACAGGGTGATAACAATGAACAAATTAGTTCCAATATTTCTTTTTGTTTCCATCCATTTGCAGCCAGCATTCACAAAGCCACATTTAACTTTCTGTTGCCTGAAGTGCAGCACATTCCATCTTTCTCAGTGGAATTCTTCCTTTTTAGGTTCCACTTCTCAGTACCAAGTTAATGCAAGGCTGTTGGCCAAATACTCTGCCACTACACTGAGACAACACAAAGGATCTAAATAAATGGGAATCCTGTGAAGTTATCCCAGTTTCATTTCATGTCAGTGAACTTATTAATTTAATACATTTTAAACATTTTGTCTGTGAACATCTTGGACAAAATATCACCGTGTAACACTGAACGTTCAGTAAATCTCAGGAAATGGTCTCACCTTGCAGCAGGCAAGGTTTGGATTAGAAATTAGAAAAATATTTTTTCACAGAAAGGGTTGTAAAGCTTGGGTAAAGACTGACAAGGGCAGTGGTGGTGTCACAATTCCTGAAAATGTTCATAAAAACGTGTGCATATGGCACTCAAGGACGTGGTTTAGTGGGGAACATGGTGGTGGTGCTGGGTTGAAGGTTGGATTTTATGATCTTACAAGTTTTTTCCAAGTTTAACGATTCTGTGACATAATGATTGTAACCCCTGCACTGAAAAAAAGAGTGGGAATCTTTTAGATATGGAAGTTCAGATAATTTATACTGAGACATAAATAGTTCTGGATACTTGGTTTTCAGGAAGATTCTCAGGATCATCTGAATTTACCTTCACAACAAACTCTCTGACTGTTCCTGTGAATCTGTTTTGAAAAGTCCTGTTTAAGATGAGACATTTGGGGAGATGAGTCTCTATCTGCTCAGTTCTGAGAACTCTAACACTTCACTGACTGTTTAGAAGGGATGGCAAGGAAAAAATCAATTAATGCAAAAACATCTATTTTTGCAATTTAATCGAATTTAATATAAATGTGTCTCTCAGGGCTGCCAGGGTGTCTCTGAGTACTTCTTGTTACAGGCAGCTTAAGACATTTTTATTCAAGACTGGAGGGAAGGTGTTAGATGTGTGAAATTCTTTCCCTAGCTCTAGAGCTGAGTTGTTTTTTTATTTCAGTGTATCAGTCTGTAAAGTGGCAAGTCATGATAATTTACTTCTCAGGAGTTCTGAAAGATTTCATAAATATTTTTAAGAGTTTTGAGATGCTTGGATGAAGTGTATGATGAAGTGAAAATGAAAAGACATACAGAGGTCAGGTGTGTTTATTTGTTGATGTTTGATGCTATGACTGCTGTGTTTGGCTTAGGTTGTCCAATATTTGTGTGCTGGAACCCACAGCAGCTCTAATGCCCACTTCAGTTTAGTGCCCAGTGTCTGTGTGCTTCCCTTTCCAAGATAATGCAGATTGTGTATAGAAATAACATTTTCTTGTTGGCGAGCAGAATCCTGAGGAAAACAGGAAATTATGGGAACAGTTGGGAATTGAATGCTGGTAATGAATAAAAGTGCAAAATCTCTGACCTCCTGCTCTTCTACACCTACTACTGCCTGCACAGCCTTGGGAATGATCTTCATGATTTTGCCTTTCAATTCCTCTTACATTAAATGGAGATCAGCTTTTCTGAGTGTTTTTGTTTGGTTTGTGTTGGTGTGTGGGGTTTTTACATTTAGATGTCTTAGCTTTATAATCTTCTAAATTATGTTTTCCATGACGAAGCAGTGGTCCTCTTGTATACTTCAGGATGCTGCCTCAAGATGGAAAAATTCCTCTTGTTTTTTCAGGTTCTGTCATAACAATGGAGCATAAGGAACCTACCTGAGAAGGCAGTGCCAGTATTTGTATCTTGTACCTGCAGACTTGTGGGTATTCTGCTTTGAACGTTTTTTTTTAACCTCTTTTCCCTGCTTGAACAATTTAACTTGATGCCAGATTTGTAATATAATTCATCTTATAGCTCCAGATAGATTTATTCTTGAGTGCTCAGAGTGTGATCTTTAAGCACTCTGAATAACAGACCTGAGAAATGCAGTTAGAGTGGTTCTGTCACTAAAAGTGAAATTGTGAATAATAGGTTGCTCTTGGCACATAAAAGTAAGACCCATGTCCAGTGATATTTGTGTTTGAAGTATGACTGTGAGCGGATGATTGGAATGCTGCTCTCCTCTGGAAGCAGGTGCTTCACATTTGTAACCTCATATTCTCTTTCTAAGGGCTTAATATTTTAAGAGTTTTGAGCTGTATTAGATTAAATATTTTTTGGAGGCTGCCAGCATTATTGTGATTCCATCCCTATAAAGTAGTCTGCAACTTCTTTCTCATTTTATGCCACCGTTTAGTCATTTTTCAGACAATAACACACTGATTTTTTTTAGATTTGATGGCATAATTAGAACAATTAAGTTTAGCATGGCATAAAGCATGTTAAAAATTGGACATTGGACCTCAAAGGTAGTTTTAAAGAAATTGCTGTATTGCCATGTATTAATGATGGTCTGTTCACTGCAGTCCTCCAGTGACTAGCTATAAATTCAATTCTACCCATATTTTTTTGATAATTTAGCTTGTTTTGGCTGGGCTAGTTAATTTTATTCCCAGTGGCTGGTGTGGGCTTTGCTTTATTAAACTGTCTTTATCTTAACCCATGAGTTTTGTCGCTTTTGCCCTCCCAGTTCTCTCCCCAGTCCAACTGGTAGGGGAATGTGAGGGGCTTGGCTTCTGGCTGGGGTTCAGCCATGGCAATAATATAACCTGAAACTGCAAATTTTGTTCTATTCAAACCTACAAGTTTAAAGATTTCATGGAGTACCAGAAATTGCTCATAAGCTTGGGGAGTTTTATGATATCAGTGCAATTAGCTGTATAAGACTTAAATCAAGTGAGAAAATATCTGATACTGGAAGGGTCTTTGAACCAACAGAAGCATCTTAATATTTAGGAACTCAACAGCAGGCACTGGGTAAGTTATGGGAAGGATACAACAGAGCTTTTGAACAGTCCAAGAAAAAAATAAAATGCTCTCATTTAGGATCATTTTGAATCAAGAGCAAGAGATTTTCTTGAGAGATTTCACCATTCATCTATAACCTGTTGAGGCTGGTGCTGAATTTGGACAGACTCCAAGGCCTGTACTAATCAGTTATTAATAACTCTCTGTCTGCTTGGAAGTCTTGCATAAAAAGAAGACCAAAAAGGTTATGTAGTGTGTTCATAAACTGAATCAATTTAATTTTCAGTAGGTTTATATCAACATATCTTCTTCAAAGATTACACTCAGATTTGAACCACTTCAAGACTTGAATTACTACTCTTTCATTTTAACCAATTTCAGTAGGAAATCTTGCCTATTGGAAAGTTTTTGAATTCATGACAGAAACTTCCATACTGAGCAATTTCAAAGCAGGTAACAGTGATTCTTAAGGGTTTTTATTAAAACCAGCACTAAACTTTAAAAATCACAGCTGTACCATCAGTGCAATGCAACACAGCGCAAAAAAAAGTGTTTTTAATCTTCATGAAAGATTTCATAACACATTGTAGATCTTAGTTTTTGCATATTCTGTCCATGAAACCAGCTTCAGGTGTGAAGTGCAGCACTTTTGCTCCAGAGTAGCCATCGGTCATGGTGTGGCCATGGTGACAGTGACTCATTCTGGGTGGATTAAGTTTGTGAGCGCTGGGATTCCTGGGATCTTTCTCTGCACGACATTTCATTCTTCTGTGGAACCCTACCAAGTGTCTGGAGCACAGCAGTACTTGGATGCCTGTATTGTTTTCAAAGACACTCACAGATTTGCAGAGCCTTAGGCACATTTTACAATCCTGCTTTCCCTCTGGGTTTGTGGGAGGACTGAGAAAAATGTGGAAACTATCCCTCTTTCACACAGAATCACACTCTCCTGTTTCTGCAGAACAAACCTCTTGCATGTTTCCTAAATGATTTACTTCTTCACCCATGATCCACGATTATTTTTAAAACTCTGCTTTCCTTTTATCCTGGCGCCAAATGTCACCCAGGATCCCAGCATTTTAAACTCAGGGACTGATAAATGGAGCTGAACAGGGGTCTAATTCTGATGTCTTAAACTGAGTAATTACATACCTTGTTGAAACCAGTAGGCTTGAAAATAAACTGTCAGGAGCTCTATGCCCTGACACATTTTACCATTCCAGCCTTCTGACTATCACCAAATCAATGTTTTGCTCACTGAGGCTTATGCCACTTGATGAAAGTTTAACCTGATAAGCTACTGCAAGGTGCACTGCTCTAGGAGTTACTGAGGACCTCACAGAAGGCCAGGTTACCCTTTTCTGGTCAATTAATGCTCAGTTTTTGAATGAAAAAAAAAAAAAAGTGTCAGGTCTTGGACCCAAGTATTTTGGAGTAATGTAAGAAAAGCAATTGAAGGTAATTTTTCTATTGATAGACAGGCAAGCAGGTACAAAAAGACCACAGAGTAAAATTTTCAAGCTGAGCTTAGTTAGTTAACTATGGTAAAATCCAATATTTTTCTTTTCCCCTTCATATTTTCATAATTATGAGATTTTCATAATTATGACATTTTCTTAATTAAAGAACAGTTTAAAAATACAAAATAATTTCAGTTCTCTCAATTTACTCTGATAAGAATAGCTCTAGAATTTAAAGGAGAACAGTGTCACTTGCCTTGGAACTCCTTCTACACTTTGTGCACAAAATGTAAAAGGTAAAGTTAAAAAGGAAAGTTTGCCTGCAAGTTTTAACTTGGACCATAAATACTTGGTGGATTATATCCAAATCTGAAACAGCAGTGTTTTGTAACAAGCATAAGGCAATGCTACCTAAGAAGCTTTGTGTAGCTTCCAAGGAAAAATGAGGACAGCAGGTCCTTAAGTTACAATAGCAAATACATTACAAAGCAGGAAAAAAAATGCTGCATTAATGTCCATTTCTTCATACACCATTCTACTTGGTTATTTTCCATAGCAAAGCAGGAGGGAAAGGTCTGTTTCCTCTACTCTGCAATTTAGCTGGTTTGAAAAGGGTTCAGCTTCAAAATTAGACACTTAAACCAGTGGCCAGTGGGCACGTCTGCCAGTTTAGGCTGTCTAAGTTTGTAGTGTAGTAGCAGGAGATCAAATCAACAGCATCAGTGCAGGTACTCAGGTGTCTCACGAGAGATTTTGTGAGCTCTGGAGCTTTTTAGATTCCACTGACTGATCTTTGGTGACCTGTGACAGGATCTGAGGGAACCTCAGCAGTGGTTTATGCAGGATGTCAGGAAAATCTTCCCCCAGAGGGTGCTGGCACTGCCCAAGCTCCCCAGGGAATGGGCACAGCCCCGAGGCTGCCAGAGCTCCAGGAGAGTTTGGACAGCGCTGCCAGGGACAGGGTGGGATTGTTGGGGGTCTGTGCAGGGACAGGGGTTGGATCAATGATCCTGCTGGGTCTCTTCCAGCTCAGGATATTCCATGATTCTGTGCTATAATTCTGTTTCCACACGTACATTCCCCAGGAAAAGCCCTAAGGTGTCCAAAGGGCCCTGAGTCTTTTCCAGATGCTGCATCTTGTCTGCCAACCCCAGCACCAAGCTGAGTTTGGAGCATGTTGCTCTGTGAGCTGAATCTCACTCTTGGTTTCCTTAATTCTGTGTTTGTGTAAATCTTTTTGTTGCTCTACACTAGGGAACTTTGAAACTTCAGAAAATGTATTTCGAATTGTGATGTAAAGCAGACAAAAGTGGGCCAAACTAAAGATGCATATTCTTTCAAAATACTCATTGTCTTTGTGTGAGATAAGCAATAATGTTTAGAGGATGAGGTCCTCATTAAAATAGCTGATACAATGCTCTGTGCAAAACCAAGGCAATACTGACTAAAAATAAAAAATTGTTGTTGCTTATAGATAAAGGAATAAAGAATGAACATTGCTGAATGAAAAAGGTTCAGGAAAAGAAAAACTATAGTTGTTCTGGGAAAGGAGCGTAATCGTAATAAATTAATAAATACATAAAACATCCAAGCATTTAACTCAGCAAATGTAAAGTTAAGAGAGGACTGGCTGATGTTCTCTGTAAATTCATCCTCTGAGACTTCTTAAAGTGAAGGGCATTTTAGTCCATCAGAAGAAAAAAGAAGAAACTGTAAAATGCACAAATTTAACAATTAGCATCATTAGTCATCAGAACAACATCTCTATCATTTGTCTTTGGATTGAAAATTAATGACTTCCTAAAAGACATTCTAGGTCAAGTACAAGTTTTTAATTTTAATGTAGCAATAGCTTGGAGAAATTTTCTAGTAAAATATTCAAAACGTGGAGTTAATGAAGTGGCTAAACTGTGATCGTTTACAGATAAAAGAGGGAGAAAAGACACTTTTATTGTCAAATAATCAGATGATCTCCTCTGCCTGCATCAACATATGACAGAAATATGCATTAGTTAGATTTTTAAGAACTAAGTAAGATTTTACTTATTGCCAAGGGCTATTCTTTCCTTTTTCTCCTGGGTTAATTTTTTGAAATTATTTTTGTATCAAAATCTCAGTTTTCTACATAGGATGTGTATTTGCTTGAAAACATCTAAATGGTAGAACAACCATGTAGTATTTCAATTTAAAGCTAATTGCAAAAAAAAAAAAAAAGAAAAGCAGTGATGTACCTACTTATCAGACCTGGAATTGTAAGTATTGTCAGTTATACATATTTCTGTCTTTGAAAGGATTTTGGCTAAAAGTAAGTGAGAATATAGTAATATACGGTATCTATTACTACAATATAGAATTTTTGGTATTTGCATATGCACATTGACTACCAGTGTATTACTTTGGTTATTAACATTTGCAGCAGCAAATTTACTGTTTTAATGTATTATTCCATAAAACCCCAGTCAATTTGTACATTAAGAAATTGGGTGATTGGCACCAAATTTTTATGCATTGCAAGACTATTCTTATCAATTTTCACCTTTTACTTTGCAATTCAGTGCAGGAAAATGTAAGAAGGCAAGAATTAGGTAATGCACTTTATCTATTTTTTAATTCCTGTGTATAATAAATCACACATCATGAAGTGTCTTCCTAAAGAGATAATTAAAATTGGAATTAAGAAGTATGAAGGGCCTCTTTGGAGAAGAAATGAGAATAGCTGGAAAAATAGTGATTCATTAGTGTGATCCATAAGGGAAAGTGGAAAAAGGGAGAGGGGGGAAGTCTCAACACTCTGTTCTGATAGGAGACTTATAAAAAATCTACTGACTAATGGTGTTTTGTGGGACAGATGGATGGAATTCACTTACTATATTTCTTGCAATTATTTAATGTCACAGGCATATATAAATAGTATGTATTTATTTTCCCTCCTGCTCTCTTTCCCTCATTCATAAGCTCCAGCCCACCTCCAGTTTTGACTGTCTGAAATCAAAACTGCAATCCTGAAGTTCAGCTGCCACTTTTCCCCAGATGCTCTTAAACTCTATTTTTCAATGGCTATTTTCCCAAGCCTCTTGGCAGGACCAGACCCTCAAAGCTTTTGTGTCACCAAAAACATGGATGTGAACATCCTGCCTCTGGGATACTGTCCTGCTGCAGGAAATTCACCTGCTGGAATTATTTTCCCTTTTGTGTTTGAGTGTGGATTAAAAAGAAACAGCGGGTTAATGGTCATGGATCAATCTCAATACAAGCTGGAATAGATATGGACTCTCTTTGCTACACCTATACTTGAACCTGTCTTCTTTCTCACTCTTTGTTTTTGGTGAGCATCTTACACTTCCTTCTATTTTTCTTCTTTAAAAGAAAGGCACATCTACTGCTGTGATATTGAAAGGTAAATCAAAGACCTTCCTTTAGTAAATGGTTTGTGCTGTTGGTGCCTAGTGACAAAAAAAAAAATCTTCTATTTGAATACTAAAGTCCTGGAGAGTGATTGGATTTAAAAGGTAACCTATTTCCAGTGTAAGACCTAAAGCAATCCAGGTGTAGAGCTGGCAGGCAAAGAAATAGCCAAAATTCTTAAAAGTCAAAAACTTCTAAGTTTTTACTTGCACTCTAATAAAGAGTAACTTGAATTGTCTGACTGCTTTTACCATAGCCAGAACCATTCCAGAGAATGGTTCTCTGGAAACTGAGGGGAAAAAGCCCCAAAAATAACAAAACTAAAGACATTTGAAGGAAAAAAAAGCACACGATATGACGGATCCAAACCACAAGAAATGCGAAATAAAGGTCGTCAAAGGTGAATTAGAAAGAGCCTCTATTTCAACAGAGAAATTCTTTCCACAGTTATAACTAGGAGTCTATTAAAAAATTAGTAATTAGAAAAGAAAGTCAAGAAGAAAACCAAAGGAAACAGGTTCTGACCTAATAACATCAAGAAACAACACAAGGACTTACAGTCCCCTGTGGTGATATAATCTTTGAAGTATCTCGCTTAATTATAGCTCCGCTAATTTGTAGCAGTTGTTAAATAAATTTACTGTGTCCTGTAGTCTTTGGTAATGAAATAGTGGTGGAATGGCATGAGGCTTTATTTTTGCTTCAGAGACTCACAGTAAGCCAGAGCAGGCATTTGCCCACATGGCTGAGGATGCTCTGCTTGCTTTTGTTTAAGCTCTCCTTGGTGAGCACATCAAAAGGGTTCTCTCAACTGGCAGCCCAAGCAGGTTCCTCATGTGGGTAATAAAGGTGAAATCCCTTAAAATTAGGGCTGCTGATATTGAGCATGGTGGTACATAAATCCTCATCTGCATCTCAGGTTTCATTCTCCAAGACAAGGAGTGTTTTGCAGTAGTCGTGCACTAATTTTGGGGTCACTTTGGATACACCCTGGAGTCACACTTGACAGCAGCATTGGATTGCCAGTAACACAGGCTTAACTGGAGGAGTTATGAATGGGGAAGTGCAATTAGGTCATAGAGAAGAATTGTTCCCCCTGGTATCTCCTCGTTTTAAACCAGATTCATTTAAGATGAAGCTATGGCTCATTGCTCTTTAGAGAGTCCCAAGAGGCTCTGGCAGCTGGACTAAGCAGAAATTCATCCTGATGATAACACAGTGATCAAAGCACTCTGGAATGGCTGCATGCTTACCAAATGTATTTTTACAAAAGCATTATGTATATATTTTATAACCAGAACAAATGTGCTGGCAACTGAAAACTGGAAGCCTGTTACTGGAAATTATTTTTGCAAACTGTACTTAACCAGCAGCAATAACACATTTTAACATCTGCTGTTACCTTCCTGGAGTGTATGGATTTAGCTATTTCTAGGAGCTTAACAAGCCTGGTGCCTTGATCAGCTGCTTTCCAAATCACTTTATCATAGGAGGAATTCTTCAGGGAATTGCAGCCATGGTGTGTCATAATGCATTTAGCAAATGACAAATGCAAACATGTTGAAATGCATATGCAAAGAAGGAAAAATGCATTTCCTGGGCTGAATACTCTTTGGACTGTGGAAACAGTCTAAAATCAAACAAAGACCTAGAAAGTATCTTGTATAAAACCCCACCAAAATCACTGTCTGTGGAAGCAGATGATGGTTATAAAATATGTGCAGAAACGGGCTGGGTTCATCAATATACTCCAGCTGTTTCACTCTGAGGGTAGGAAGCAACAATCCCAGTTAAATCAATCTCATGGCTGATTTGCATGGTCTGACTGAGACAAAGCATCTCAAGCAGCACAGAATTCCTTCACAGCTTGGATCTGTGCAGTGCCTTGATCCTTGTTTTGTATTGTCCCTCACAGAAGTCCCAGTTTTGCTCTTTCATAAATTATTCTCAAACCCAATGAACAAAGGCAAACAAAATCCACTAAATTCTTAAGCTGGTCATTGTAGCTCTTATCCAAGAAAGATTTTCTGGGATTTTGGACTTAGATGCTCTTCAGTGGTACCTAGGGCCACGTCAAGATAAGTCTTAGCAGACTTGTTTTGCTGTAAGGGAGTTTTGGTTCTCTTGTTCTTGCATCCTATTCCTGTCCCTTGTTTTGTTGTTTCTCATGTTTTTTAGACCTGTTTTCCTCTGCTATGCCTTATCAGCCATTTTTAATATCTATATCAGTAACAAGCAGAACTAATTTCACCTAGAGACTTTATCTGTGGAATTTTGTCTATTTTATATATTTTATATTTCATCCACTTGCTGCAGATTTTAATATAATTTACATTATCACTGCGTTACTCAAAGGCAGATTAAAGCATTCTGCATTATAAAGTCATCTCCTCATGCCCTTGCTTGGCAGCTTTTTTGGGGTGGGCAAGGCAAAGATTCCTCTCTCTGATTATACAAAGACCATCTGCAATGCTTTTGAGGAGTCTCCTCTATGATAACTTTCACAAAGAATTGGTGTGGAAGCCATGCATTTTCATTTTCTGTCTTCCATTGCTGTCTGGATTCCACAAAATTCCAGCTCCAGCTTCCAAATCTTGAAAATCTGCTGCAGCCTTAGAGCAGAGATTCTACATTGTGTTCTGTAAGGCCCTGAATGCCCCTTTTATTGGAACTGTGTCCTCCTGGCACTTCCTGCTCGTTGCAGCCATCCTGGCACCCAGCAGTTACTATGAGGATGCTGTGGAGGCCTTTTCAAAAGCAAAGGAAGGAGCACTGCCCTCTAAACCTTGACCAGTCCAGCTGCTGCTTTCATGACCAGCCCAGTTGGTTTGAAAAAGTCACCAGAGGAATAGATTGTTCAAAAAGGAGAAAAAGATTGGTGCCAACCTGCTGAGTTTTCTCAGTGTGGTTGGGCTTGTGCCCCCTTGGATAGGGACCTTCTGCGTGATTCTGGGGGAAAAGTCAATGATTTGTATGACTGTGCTGAAATATTGATCAACCAAGGCAGAGCAAATGGGTTTCTTTATATAAACTCTTAAAAAGTAACAGGATACAGGTCTGCCTATGGATTATAAAGTAATGACATATGTAATAATAAAATAATAAAAGTGTACCTCAGTACTGCAAGGATAACTGAAACAGCAGCTGTAGCATCTTATGTACACAGGAGAAAAGTGAAGCTGTGGCTCTAACTCCAAGCTGAAATAACTTCCAACTATTTATCCATAGGTCTATAGTAGCATTTCTTTAAAAGAATGCTGTGTTGTCCTAAATAGAGCATGGAATTGTTATTTAAATTCCCTGAATAACCGCAGTTGCTGCTGATTTGTGAAGACAACTTGATTTCTTTTGTATAAGTAATTAGCAAGCTGTTCCTAGATTACTGGATTTATACTTCATAAAGTTTGTGTTTCCAAATCACTTTTTCCTTGGAAGATGCCAATGTGTGGCATCTCTTTTATCTGACTCTGTGGCATCTGACCTTTTACCCTTCCAAGTGTCTCCCTCACTGATGAGGAGTGAGTGGTGTGTGATGCTGGTGCTGGCTGGGGTTTAATCACAATACAGATTTAGGACACGTAGCAGGAAAAAGTCAAATGTTTCAAGAGGCAGGTGCAAAGCAAAGCTCTCTGTGCAGTGTGTTAAGTGTTCTAAGAAACTTGAATCCACATTAATCCTATCTAGCTTTCAAGTTCAAAAAAGCAAATTAATGTGAAATCACCTGAAATAAGGTTTTGACCATCCCTTTTTCACTGTTGTAATTTTGCAGGTCATAGGCTTTAGCAAAGGAAATTGAATCCCATGAAGCATTAAAACAAAAAGAAGTCAAAGAAACAGAATTTTGATGAAACTGTTAGGAAGTTGCGATAAGCATCAAATTAAAATTATTTGTCTATCAGTCCTCAAAGAGCAGGGAGGCAAAAAATATAAATGTCTTAGATATAGTGGTAGATTTAATTTAATTAGGAGCAGACATTCTCAGCTGGGCAGTAGAAATTAATGTCTGAGTACAAAGAATCATGTTGGGGAACAGATCTTTACATGTATGAGTAACTGAGGGTTAGCCCATGACTGTGCATTGCTGAAAAAAGGAGTTTGGAGACAACCTTTATTTTAGAGAACCTCCAGGAAGCCAAATCCTTTGAAAACATGTGCATGTATTAACCTGTTAGAGGACATCAGTAGTCATGAATTCAAAGCCCTCAGTCTCACAGACCTGATTTCCTTGTCCACAGTGAAGGTCATTCTCTGCAGGACCATCGGGTCAGGTCCTGATTGAGAATGTCTCTGTTTCATGGCTAATTGTTTCACCTCATATCTGCATGTTTGGCTCCTGGGCTTGAGTGCTGATGTCTGTCAATGCTGTTGTAAGAGAAATGGCCTCAGGTTGCACCTGGAGGGTTTAGGTTGGATGTTAGGAAAAGTTTCTTCACTGAAAGGGTGGCCCAGGGAAGTGGTGGAGTCCCCATCCCTGGAGGGATTTAAAAGCCAGGTAGATGTGGCAGGGTTTAGTGGTGTGTTTGGCAGTGCTGGCTTAAGGGTTGGACTCAGTGACCTTAGAGGGCTCTTCCAACCTAAACATTTTGATGGATCTGTGGTTGTCTCACACTGCCATGCTTTCTCCAGGAAATCCTCACTCCAGACCTTCCCAGCATTGTCTCTGTGTCCATGCACCAGTGCCCATTTTCACTCAGTAAACTTGAAAACTTGCTGTGACAGCTCTTCCTGTGATATTAGACCCAAAAATACGATTTCAGTAACAGCATAACTGAGGGAAAGTCAGAATTAATTAGGTCCAAATAAACCAGGCTTGCAGGTTTGCCCAGCTGATATAAAATATGTTGTGATCCTTTGTCAGAGATCATGAATCTACTGATAATTTGATAAATCTTCAGGTATGCTTATTAAGAGTGACCAGTGGCTACTGTGGGCAAAGTGACTTGGTACACTCAGAACTCTTTATGCAGGAAACAACACTTAGATTATTTTAAAGATAAACTTTAGCTCATGACACAATTTGATCATTTGCTGAAAACACTGACTTTTAAAGAGCTTGAAATCAAACTGGAAGGTAAAATGCTTCATTTACTTAAATACCAATGGTATAAAGTGATTAATATAGCAATAGGGCACTGGGCTCTATAAAATAACTTTTTGCCAGGAGCTGAGAAACCCAGCTCTGCCATCACCACCACGAGTGGTGGAACCCAGTGTTCCTGGAGATGGCTGAACTCCTGCCTGCCCAGGGAATTCATTCCTCACTTTGCTTTTCCTGGAATATAAAAATAGATATGTTGGAATACATCTATATTGATTTTTATATATGCTGTGTTCCTATTCAGCCAGAAAATGTAGCAATTGGAACCTCTATTGACATTTACATGTTGAAAATGTTTTTCTTGTCAAAGTTAGCAGCCCAAATAGCTCGTGGCAGTGCTACATTCACAAGGATATCACAGGGACTGAATCCCAGCACATTTTGACATTTAAATCAGTTGCAGAACCAATGTAGATGACCCCTTCCTTTCTTAAATATCTTGGGAATGATCATTATAGTGTCTCTAATAAAAAGGAGGTTTCTCTAAAAAATAGTCTCTCCCATTCACCATGAAAAAATTATAAAATAAATACGGCCTAATGTTGCATTTCTGACTGTTTATTATTTATGCTGAAAAATCCCTCCTTCACAGATCAGCTTGGTTATCTTTTGTCAGTGGCTCTTGGAACTTTGGAATGGAATCGTTGTAAGTGGGCACATTTTCCATTTGGTGAGCAGAAAATCAGGCACTGACCTGATGAGAGAGGGAGGGAGGGTGTGTATGAGTTTGATTAACAGCTGGAACACGTTGTCTCAAGGTTTCAGCGTGACTTTTGTACAGGTTTTTTCTGCCTGTGCATGCCACACTCCATGCTCAACAATGGGCAAAGTGTGGCTTGATTCCTTTCACTCTTTTGCTATTTAAAGTGCAGTGCCTTGCTGTAACATTTGCTGCAATGAAGCTCCAGTTTTAGTTTCTGTCACTTGGTCAATCCCAAATACCATTTGTCTGATGTGGGAAATATGGCATCAAGTGCTGAATTATGTTCCCTTTCAGACCACAGCACTGCAACTACTTTTCTCTTACTCCATCTTTAGTCCCTCTCCAAAATGCTCAAATACGTTTACCTTGGAAGCTGGCAGGAAGAGAAATATGAAGAATGGACTATTAGAGCTTCAAATTAGGGATAGCATTAAGCATACTCAATTCTTTTCTTTCATAGCAGCACATTAGTAAAGAGTCAATTATTACCTCTGCTACTTGATTTATTCCAACATTTTGAATGCATTAGAGGTCAATGTATTTAAGTTTTTTTTTTTTTTTAATTATTATTTCAAGTGGAAATTAGGTTCTCAGAGGGTAAGTAGATTATAATAGATCCCAGCTCCTGGGCCCATACACTGCTATGTCAGTAGGATTTATTGTAACTCATACCTTCAGAGAATAAGAATTAAGTGTAATTTTCACTTCCAGTTAATGAGATTATGTGCTGTTCAATAGGTATTTTCAGTGTGATTTGATAGTGAATTCTTACTGAGAGATTCAGGCTTTGGCTTTATCAGTATGGTTTCTTAATTTCTGATCACTTCTTTTTGTGCCTTTCCAATTTGAGCTCACATTTCCATTTTGATATGCAAATTTATCATCAGATACAGTCTTAGTGCTTCACTTATAAGAATATTAAGCTGTGTAGGCCCAGTGAAAGCTCACTGAAAAGCTGAATAAAGGCAGGGAGTTTGTAAAGTATAAGTTTTGTTTAAGAGTTAAACAGGTGAATTATGTATTGTCCCTGGAAATGTTTAATAAATCTTCAAATGTGGTGATTAGAGACATGAATTAGCAGTGGACTTGACAGTGTGGGGTTGATGGTTGGATTTGATGATCTTAGAGATCTTTTCCAACCTAAACAATTCCATGATCCTGTGACACTCTGATCCTATATGTCCTAAAAGGGAGTGGAATGAGACACCACCACTTGCACTATTGGTGCAAAATCTCAATGCATGAATGATCCTGAGAGTATTGAGAACATTACAGAACCCATCGTTTATTAAATTAAACTTTTGTAACCTTGTAGGACTTTTGTTGTCCTGATTTCATTAAAGTGTAATGATGCAGGGAGCTTGAATTAATTCAATTTATTAACTGATTTACTGTTAGCTCAGAAACTGAACTCATATGCTTATTTATTGAATTATCTGGATTGTTTTTTTCTTAATTCAAGCAAATCTAAACCAAATCAGAATTTATTGTATCCACTGTCAGAACTTGGTATGGCTATTCAGGCAGAAGAAGGGATCAGCTTGCTCGTAGGTCTTGTGGGGATGAAGTGGGGAGAACACAGCAGCAAAGATAAATTGGAGTTTTTTTCATCTGTAAGCTGTGAACCAATCTTGCTTTGCCTTTGCCATCAGTCTGAAATTATTGTCCTTTCTGCCACTGAGAACCAAACAAATTTGCTTTCTAACTTAGATGAAAAAAATTTTTTGATAGCTAAGGCCCCTCTCTGTGTAAGAGGTAAACCTAATTCTGGTTATTTTTAGAAACAAAAGGTTTGTAAAAGGATTCTGGGTTCCTCCTTTGGCAAGGCCTTGGAGTAAGAGGTACAGAGAGAAGTGGAAAAGTTCTGATAAGAAGGCCTGTTCTTCAAGTGACCTCAGCTAGAAATACTTACGAGCTGCTCTGTGTTTGTGTGAGGATGGATTTTTTGTGGGAAAAGAGGCAAATATTGAGGACATGAGCAGAATTGTTTAATTTTAATTTTTTGTTTCATTTTGACTGATGATTCCCCATGAAGGTTTTGGTATTGTTACATTTATGGCCTTTGAATCACTCCCCACAATGCATTTTTAAAAAATTTGTTTATACTTTTAAGCAGAGACTTTCCCTGATAGTTTTCCCAGATACAGATTTATTATTAGAAAAATAATCCATATATTCCTGCAGATGCATGTAGAACTCAACAGCCAGAAAAATGTTAGAACTGGAAATATCTTCCCACTGGTTTGTTTTGTCCTAATACCTGTTTGGTCAGTGTCTGACAATCTTTGTGATCCAAGAAAATACAATATAGGAAGACTTAAAAATCTTCTACCTGTTAATTGATTGCAATGTATAATGGAGAGATTGATTTTGCTTCACAGTTATAAATAACTTTCAGAAAACTGAAAAGGCTATTTTGAGAATCAGTGTGAAATATTCTGACAATCTATAAGTCAGGGGTTTTTGTAAGTAAATACAGACCTGCCAATTTCTGTGAGTTCTTTGTCTTCAATTATGATAAAAGTTCCAGCATTTAATTAAGAATCAGATTTATCTATTTTCCTGACTCAGAATCGGAATTAAAATAAGTAAATAAGTAAATTACTGCAAATATATAGTAGAAAGCAATTTCCTTATGATGGATTTAACTGAGCTCAGTCTCTGGAGACAGCAGTATCATATTATCTCAATTTAGAAGAAATGAGAAATGGAAGAAATGAGCTCTTGCTTTGGAATTTTAGATACTGCCTTTACAATTTAGCTTTGGCCCTCGTATAGAATTCCATGAAATCTTGGAATTTCAAAATATCCACATTCTTTGTCAGCTGAAACTATCATTATCCTACAAAAATGCTCTTTTGTGTACCATGGATTCTAGGAAGGGAAGAAGGAAATCTACAGATTCTGACACAACAGGAAGGTTTCTCACTGTGCTGTGTTTGAGCCCTACTGACACTGTAGGCTAAATCCTCTTCTGATATTATCTAAAATTAACTTCAAAGGAGAAAGAAATCTTAAAGTTCATCAGGTGAGGATGTCCTTTCAGGGTAAGAGTAGCATCTTACAAGCATCCAGGACACTTCAATTTAAATATTGCATTGTGCTGCAAATGGAAATTCCATCACAAAAGTGGGAGCTGCAAAAGAAAAGGCAGGTTGCTGCTTGACAATTTTACGAATTATTTAGATAATTATTTGTTGCTGGGGAAGTTAATGTCAGGACTGTTTGGTGAATAAAGTGGTTTCTTATGTTGTTGGTGGCTTGTGTCAGAGTGCTTAGCTCAAGAAAAGAGCTGGGGTAATGGTGGTGTTCTTATTATCAATACTTATTATTTCATAGGACTGCCACTGTGAGTGGTGCATAAAAAATATAAGGCAGGGAAGGTTTTTCCTGGTAAGATTTGGATGAACTCATTAAATAAATCCTGGCTGAGCCAGAAGTTGAAAATAAGGAAGGTAGATGGAAAAAGAGAGATCAGGCATAGTCAATAAAATTGTTTATTCAGAGTCTAAGTTGTAAATATGGACAGGTGAAGAAGCCCTGCCTGGGCCTGAACGGGGGATTGATAAAATCCCAGATGATGAAGAGGAAAAAGGAAGAAACAGAGATGCTAAACCAGGGTAGAGATCCTTCTTTACTGTGTCCTGAATTGGCTGATGTGTTACCACATAATTTCCTTATTAGCCATAAAAAAGAACAAAAATGTTGCTTAAGTTGACAGGAACAGAAAAAAAATAAAAATACTTCCACTGGAGCCTGATGGAAAAAAGAATTAGAGCCATAATTCATTTGTCTATTGGTGATGCTTTAGATTTTTTTTAATTGCTGTATTTCCTACAGATAATATTCAGACTGAACTCTTGGATTCATCAGCTGAAAGCTTTTGGGAACCAAGTTTCCCAGAAGCATTGTTTGGAGTAATCATCAGACTCTATTAACAGAACTCTTTCATAATGAATTCCTGTGCCCCATATAATTTTGAGTTGATTTTCATGGAGAAATTGCTCTTGAAAAAGACTGTGAAATGAAAATCTTATTGCTATTCTGAAGCAATTTCTGAATGATGATAGCTTTATTAAATAGGTTTAATGCAAATTAACTGAAATCAAGTATTCTTGAACTTGTGGGACTGTATAAAGCCATGTATGTGCAGTTCTGAAATAACATCACTTGTCATATTCCTTATGAAGATAAATCTTGTGTATAGAAGTATGACAGGGCAGCAGAACTATTATAATTATTAGAATATATTTTCTATTGTCCTGAAAAAAAAAAAAAAGCCAGTCATTTAGAGTATAATAATTACTTCTGACTGCAGAGTGGTCTGAAAATTTTGACTGTTGGGCTCCAGTCCCCTCCCGGAGGTGGGAAGATGCTGCCAGAATTCAGGGTGTTTAGAGAAAGCAGGTTTAGAAGAGGGGGCTGGCCAGAGCATGTTTGAAGGTGATTGTGAGCTCCTTTTGAAAAGGCCCCAGGGAAGCTCGGGAAGGACTTTAAATAATTCACACGGCAAAAATGCACCCGGAGAGCTCGGAGTCAATAGAGCCTCCAGCTCTTTGTAGTGCTTTATGAGTGAGTCCTAGAGATTAATTCAAGCTCTCAGAGGCAAAGGCAGCACATTCTGGATGTGCCTGGGTGCAAATGTGAGATACCAGGTGGGACTCAGCCCCGAGAGGGAGGACACAATAAACCCACAGCCAGAAAGCTGAAATAAGAAGTGGGATTGGTTCCTTTAGCATAAATAACACTTCTGCTGCCCTGCATTTCATGGGCCTACATTTCTGATGGGAATAACTCTGAGTAGAAAAATTGGGATAGAGTAGAAATCTGTGTGGGATGGAAGATAAATTTAGGTCTGTAATGAGGGACAGTTTGAATTATGAGCCCGGTGTATCAGCTGTTAAAGACATTTTCTTTGCTGCATAAAATGCAGAAGTTTCAAAATGTTTTCCAACCAACAGTATTTCACTTTCTGTATGATGTTATGGGTTTCTTAAAAGGAAAAATTTTGCAAATAATGTAAAAAGCTTTAACCAGAGCACATGACTGGTTTCCCAAAGCCTATATTCAAGGGAAATGAAGCCCAGCTCTGACCAAGCAGTTATTTTATATTAGAGATATAACACTTCAGCAGATGCAAGGAATACATACAACATAAATCTGTTCACATAATTGAAAATTATTTCTCTTTTTTGGGTTAAAGTTAATATCCAATTTCTTCATTTTAACAAGTTTGTCCTAATTCACCAAGAAAAGATGCAAATTTCTGACTTATTAAAAATCCAAACAGAAGATATGGACTCTGTTTATCCATGTTTTCACCATTTTATCTGTACAGTGTAGCTCAGTTAGAAACACTAGATGTTTGAATATGGATAAAAGGCTTTTTTGCTACCACTGGTTATGTCAGTCATCCAGTGATCTCCAAATTTTGGGAGGAAAGGACAAACCTCAAGACAGCATCATGAGTTAGGGCATGGAAAATGGGATCAGTGCTTGTCACTTTGCTGTGTTCTGATAGAGATTGTTCTGGTTTGAAGTGGACATGGAACAAGTGTAAAAGGTGTGGTTTCCTGAAAAAAAATATAAAACAACCAAAAAGCCAAACAAACAAATGAACAAAAAACCCAAACAAAAAACCCCAGTGAATTGACCCCCACCCTTTTTGCTTTGTGACCTGTTCCCCAAAAGGTGGCATCTTCTAGGAAGAAATTACTGAGAAATTCCATTTTCAAGGAATTCCTGCTATAGAGAAATCCCCTTTTAAAGCCTATCAGTGCTGTTTATCACACAGCTGGGAAGATTTACTATCAAGTGAGCAAAGAAATATATGCTCAAACCTAAGGTGTCCAGTACAAAACCAGAGTCCTGCAGAACATAGGAGTAGATATTCCATTAAAAGATCCAGGAATTTCACACTGGGCAGAAGTGTAATGACCTGCTCTTTACATTGTGTCTTCTGCTAATCTCTAATATTCAAAATTATATTAAAGCTAAAGGAGGGTGCTCAATAACTTCTCAGAACTTTTCACATTAACTGCTATAACTCTACCCAATTTTTGTAAACTTTTTGATATCCATTCTTACCAATGTCCAGTCTTTATCTCAGTCTGTTAAACTGGAAGAGGTTTTGTTTGCTGTCAGTGATGCTCTGACACTGGTGCTCTGTGTGGGTCAGAGCTGAGGTGGGCTTCTCTCCTCCTTGTAGAAAGCCCCAAACTTTATCCTTCAAGTGAGTCTTATCCACCACCCTCTTCATAAATCCTTTCAATAATTAAATAAGAGTCCCTTTTAACAATAGGATTTTTTTTTTCAGCAGCTTTTACTATCCTTGTGTTCTGCATGCTGGTTCACACTGCTGACAGGGGACAGAAGGGGAACTGTGACAACAAGGAATGGAATTTCATTTAACTTTCAATTGAGCAGTGCCAGGGAGAAGCTGGAAGTGAAAAAAATTCATGACTGTAAGAAGCCCCACAATCTTCTTTTTCTTCTGTCCTGAAAGTTCAGTGTGAGTGCAACATACTGATGGGTCAGGTCCTCAGCTCAGCTGCCAGCAGAGGGTCTGAGGGCTGGGAGATGGCAGGTTCAGAAGCTGTCACTGGGACTGAGAGACTCCTCTGTCTGTTTGGCTCCATCCATCCACCCACCCACCCAGCCAGCCACCCATTCCCATTCCTTATGGTGCCAGCAGATGCTGGAATGAGTCACAGCCTGATTCCCCCTCTGGAGGCACAGTTCTGTTGATGAAGGGATGCTCTTGGCACAGAGGTTTTTAGTGGCTGATGTAGGCAAAGCCCAGCTCAAAGCAGAAGGGAGTGCAGATATCACTAACAGAGCATCCACAAGTGGCATTGCCACAGAGGAGAGGATGCTGGGGGAAGAGGATGGGATTTAGTGGAAAGCTGGGAGGATATCAAGATTATTCCTTCCCTTTTGGAAGGGAAGGAGATGGCAAACACCATGACTCAGGGGCTGGCAGGATTGTGGGGCTGAAAACACAGCTACCTTTGGCTCCATCTGTGTTGGACTCTGACACAGCATCTGGCACTGCTCCTCGCAGTCTGGAAAGCTTGACTGATCTGGGTAGAAGGAGGAAAGTTAAAAATATCCAGGCTATCCATGAATTTCCCAGAAAACCTATTACCCTGCATTATAGTGAGGAAAGGAGTCAGGAGATACCAAAACCAGAGAATTTAAATGGTACCAGATGGATAGCTTTGACCAAGAGCTATTAGGTCAATTATAGAGAGTAAATTGTATGAATGGGGTTATTTAAATCTCTCCCTAGTCAAGAGACCTGTAAACAAACAAGGCAGAGAAGGCTAAAAGAGGCCAGTCATGTTTGAATTCTCAGGCATGAAATCTAAGCTGGAAATCCTTTATGCATGAAAAAAACCCCAAATTGCCTGTCAAGAACCAGCCTGTGTGCATTGTTGCCAACACCATACTCAGAAAGGAAAGCTGATGGAGGTGGTGATTGTTAAAAATCAGAATGCAAGGCAAGTTGCTGGGGTCAGTATTAGATGTTCATAAATCACAGACCACTGAGAGTTACAGGACTCTAAATACTAATTCATTAAAGTTGTGTGTAATGAAATTGCTGGGGGGGAATTTCTTGTGGGCTCCCTATTCTCAATAAAGAATGACCTCAACTACATCCAAAATTGTGTTACATGGAGCAATTTTAGTTGAGGAGTTTTAATTTGACATAGTGAAAAAACCTACTTAGATTTCAAAACATCAGAAATGCAGCAAAGTCCATAGCAGGGGAAAATTTTATATTCTCAGTAAAAATTTAATCACTAATTTAAAATATAACAGCTCTGCAACTAACCCATGATTATTGCCTGGTCAGGTTCATTTTGTGCAAA
The DNA here is from genome assembly GCA_013396995.1 of Dicaeum eximium. Classification (NCBI taxonomy): domain Eukaryota; kingdom Metazoa; phylum Chordata; class Aves; order Passeriformes; family Dicaeidae; genus Dicaeum; species Dicaeum eximium. The sequence goes on from VWZP01004496.1 coordinate 145,123, forward strand.
GAATTTGTGGTCAACAACAAAATGTGGGAAGAGTGATGTTCTGTGAAAAATGTTTGAGCTTTCCTGCTCTTCAGGATGGAAAGAAAACTTGCAAATCCAAATAAATCAGCAGACCAAGGTGATGCATCATGAGCATTGAGGGAGTTAGACAAAGGACCCTTTGAACCATCAGTGTCTGCCAGTAACCAAGTCTTGATTCCAGAGTTTGGAAGATTACTAATTTCAGTAATTTCAGTATATGGGGAAATATATTGCATCAATCAGTTGCTTTATTCTAGATAAAATAGCATAACTAGTAAAATGTGGAGGCAGACACCAGCAGCAAAGGACTAGAAGAAAAAAAACATAAGATTCATGTCAGCATAGCTTCAAATAAGTTTTTTTAAAACAAGAGCATGTTTTATTTGACAGGATTTCTGGTCTAGCCAAAAAGGTCTGTTTGTGATAGAGAAACTTTGGCTTTCTCAGAGCTTTTGATGTATGACTGGCTGTCATTTGAATAATGGAAAATTTCCATACATAGAATGAACAAAGAACACGAGGTGGATTGAGAACTTTGTAACAGACAGATATCAAATTAAGTTCTTAATCAAGAGGTGTCATTAAAGAAATTATTCCTCATGGGTTCCTGTCCTACACCCAACAACTTAGATCTTGTCAAACCATGAACAGAGCAGACTTCTGGGGTATAAACAATGTTGGCGTGATCTGAGATGCCTGGAAAAAGGGTCACAGTTCACCAGAATATATTCTGATATATTTTGGATGCAGTGATACATTTGGAAATACAGAACTCAATTTTTCCTGCAGGATAGGGAAGTCTCCTGGAGTTCAGGGATGTAGAGAAGATTTAAGAGTTGCCTCAAACAGTCTTCTCATTTTTCATTTCAACAGACCGCAACAATTGATTTTTCAACAACAAACTGCAACAGCTCTCCTTTTGTGTTTTGTTTTGATTTTTGTTTGGTTTTGTGCTAGGGAGAAATTTTCAAGTATCAATGAATTCTTGAGACCTTGGGGTTAACTATCCAGACAACGTTTCAAACAGCTTTTTTGCATCAGATCTTTAGATTGTCTTAGCATTGAAAAATTCCCAAAGCGAAGTTCTTTTCAAAATTAGTTCTCCCCCATTCTTCTCTGTTGTGCTCTGTGGTATTTTATTAAATTAGTTATTTGTGTGTAAGAGAGAGGAAGGGAAGACTGGCTTGAGAGCATTTACAGCTAAAGAGAAGCCCCGCTGAATTATTTTCCTGTGTTACTCTATGTAAAATGGGGCTGATGAAGGAACAGCAATTTGACAGCCTCTTACAGCAGTCTAACCAAACTTATTGAAGTAATGATCATCCAATTGCATGAATTATGCTTTTCTTTCCACAGACAGATGACTGCATTATTCCTTACCATGCATAAAATAATCTACGTACTCAAGGAAAAGGAAAAGGAAAAGGAAAAGGAAAAGGAAAAGGAGCCTGTATGTAATGCAAAGAAAAATTACTCTGACTGTCAGAAAAATCAAACAGGAGGCCCCAAGTTTAGCTAAATCCCAGGCAGATGTGAGAGCTTTTTGGCTGGCAGGTGAGCTTGACTCATACCTACTTCCTAATGGAAATGGTATTTATACTCCATCAGTCCCTTCAGGTGTTCTGATAGACTTATTCCAATAATTCTACAATTATAATAAATCTGGTGAAATCTTATTGAGTCCCATCATTCCTGCTGAGAGATGCAGAATGGGGTAGTTATTGCTGAATTGTGGGTACCAACTGGATCTCTCTTATACTTAGAAGGAATTTTTTTTTCTCTTTTTCTGTATTTTCACATTAAGGCTGACAGGTATTCAGCTTGCTAAGCTGTGGGAGTGAAATGGGATTGTTTATGCCTTTAATCCACAGAGGATGTCTAAATGGATATCCCAATGGGAAAACTACTACTAAGAGATCCCAAAAAGACAAAAAACTTCTGAAGGTGTTTTGCAGTTATAACCTGCCATTGCCACTTTTAATTGCTTCTGTTTAGCACAACGTGGAAGCTCCTCCAGTGAAAACACAGCAGGGCCCATGGATATTGCAAGTGCTCCAAATTTAAACTTGGACACCTGATCCTCATTTCCCTACTGCTGGAACACTAGAGGCCATTTCTCTTTCTAATTTCTTTCTGTTTGAGGGGTTTGGGTTTTTATCTGGCTGATTTCAGTGGCAGGTATCAATACCAGAGCAGAACCAATGAAAATCCTTGGAGCTTTGATTTCAAACCAGGTCTGTCAATACAGATTTGTAACACAGTAGAAAGAGAGAAAGAGAAAGAGAGAGAAAGAAAGAGAGGAAGAGAGAAAGAGAGAGAGAGAAAGAGAGAGAAAGAAAGAGAGGAAGAGAGAAAGAGAGAGAGAGAGAGAGAGAAAGAAAGAAAAAGAAAGAGAAAGAAAGAAAGAAAGAAAGAAAGAAAGAAAGAAAGAAAGAAAGAAAGAAAGAAAGAAAGAAAGAAAGAAAGAAAGAAAGAAAGAAAGAAAAAGAAAGCTGCTGAAAAGCCTTGAACATTTGTTGATATTTACAAAAAAAAAAAAAGTAGGATAATGTTTCAATATTATGTACAATTTCACCCTATTTTGACAATGTCTTTGAGCTTAATTCAGTGCTTAACTCTATTTCTTTGACAGTCCAATCCTTTAGGAAATAATGAGATTGCAATAGGTAAAATTGGATGTTCATAGCAAAAGTTTTTATCCTGTTCCTGTATTTCAAAATAACCAGTGTCAACCTACTGCACTTGTCTTTGCTGCTCAATGCAGAATGCTAATTAGGGATGCTAACTTATCTTTTCCTAATTATTTATTTATTCAGAAATTGAAACCAGTGCTAATTAGTCTGGCTATATAAAAACAACAGTTTCCAAGTGGTTTGCTTATAGCTCCATTTTCCCCCTATACAGAGAACTCTTCCTTGCCTTGATTTTAGCATGTGCATAAATATGGCTTTGCTTCCAAATAATTGTTCTAATGGCAAAAATCTCCAGTAATTCCCAGAGATTCCCTTATGTGCAGAGTTCTGTATGTTCTGCCCAAACATGGAGATGTGGCTGTACATATGTTCAAGGGGATATTTAGCTTTTTGCCTTTTTTTTTAAATACTCAAATCTTGCTTAGGGATACTGTGCTGGTCCGGTTTTTTATTCAGCTTCTTGGCAGAGGCAGATCAGGGCTGGAAGTTGTTTTTAAATATTTCCCCTGAGCATCCTGTTTTCAACAGGGTAAGATTGAACATGCTGAGGAAAACTTTCTTCCTCCCTTCTCCTCACCCTCTAAGTCTGGGGCCATAACAAGAGCCTTATTTTATTTATTCTTTAGAAAATTAAGTGGTGGCCGTGCCTGACTGATGGGTTGAGCAGTCTGAGAGGTGAAGCTTCTCTCTCAGACTGGTGCTGCAGCTCTCCTGGTGTCAGAGTTAGGCTGGGCTACTACTGGGGAAGGGGAGGTAGAGATCAGAGCAAACCAAGAGCAGGAGGAGCACAAAGGAGAGGGAGAAACCATGCAAAGCAAGAGGAATTGGCCTTCCTATAACCTCATCCAGCCTCTGGAGGTGACTCTGCACTGATGTCTCCATTGACATCTCCATTGGTGGTCAAGCCCCTAGGTTGGACTGTTCAAGTTTTCACCTTAGGCAGGTGAACTCCCTCTGAACTCTCTCCTAATGCCTCTGTTGGCTCCCAGATCTCCAGCTGGGAGGCAGCAGAAGCTGCAGTTCCCTCCCTGAGCAAGGCTGAAGTGAAGGTGCAGCAGCACCGAGGGCACCGTGGGGTCACTTGGGATTCCAGGCTGGCCATGCCACAAATCCTTTGGCAGCTGCCCAAAGGCCACACTGGGTTTGAGGATCAGAGTATCCTTTGAGGTTAATGCAAGGGGTAAATGCAAGAGGTTTGGGAAATTGGTTGTATGGCTCATACTTTTCTCCCACCTCCTTCCCATCTCCTCAATGAGAGCCCTTATCACAGCCACTTAACATTTTAGGGTTATTTTCTGTGACGTTTGGCAGTCAGTGTTGGTTGTCCTCAAGCCTTTCATTATTAACTGCTCTTTTGTACTATTGAGCGTATTTTTAAGCATCAGATCTGACACTTTTTCATTTTTTCCTCCAGGTTTGTTCCCTGAACTTGACATTTTGTTTAAGCTTTGCTTTTCTTTCTCCAATTCTCCCTACAAGTAAATTAGTTTGGAACATGTTTAATGTTATTATTATTCACTGGATACCAGGTACTTTATAAACTCCAGCTTCTGGCACTATCCTGCTTTTACAGAGCCCTTTTCATCACCTATCTAACACTACAATTTAATTGGTTTCCAGCTCACTGCACATCCCTCTCCCTCAGAAACACACACACAAGGCTCTGACACACACGCACACATTTATTTCCCTCCCTGCTCAGGCTCCTGACTGAATATAAGAAATCCAAACCTGCTGCAAAGCTGAGCCTGTTAGAGCCAGTGGACCTGGTACTGATGGGGATATTGATTTTCTACAACTTCCAGGGAGGTAGCAACAAACATTTTATCATTGACTGGACTGTATGTTCTTCTTAAGTCCCTGCTGCACACTGCAGTTCAGAGAAGGCTCTCTGCTCAGCGTGGGGCTGCAGATTGCCTCTTCATTTTTGGAATTCAGCCTCTTACCTGGAGTCTGAAGAATAATGTCTGCTTTCTGCGGGAAACGCAGCAGAGTTTGAAAAATACATTTTTGTCGCAAGTCCTAGTTGGAATCCACTGTTGTATTACATGATTTTATTGGTAATCTTTAGTGTAGTTATCCTCAGAATTTGTGTGACATGGGACATCACCTTTATCTTCCAATTTACAGTTTAAAAAGACCTTCAAAGTTACAGAAGCATCTAACTCCAGTGGGAAAGCCCATTTAGGTTTAAGACTTAAAATCTGGGATTAAATTATATGTTCTTTGCATGGGTTTGAATCCTGCTCCTGCTCTACCTCAAAGTGGTGCTGAACATGGCCAAAGTCTCCTTTGAGAACCAAAGACTCCTTTGGGTCAGGTACCTTTCTTTTCATGTTGGCAAAATATCAGATTATTGGGATTCAGTTTCTTTGTTGTTGTTTTTCTTTTTATGTAATACTGGTTGTTGAATAGGAAGATAGAATCATTAAGGCTAGAAAAGATCTTTAAGATCAAGTCTAGGTGGACCAGAAGCTGCAGGACAGATAGGTTTTCTCTTCTTGTACCTTTCTTGCACAGATGAATGGAGTTTCTACCTCCTGATTTCTTATTTGCCTTAGCAAATTCAGCATATAAATATAAACTCGCACTTTCTCAGTCATTGAGGTGGGTGATTCAGCACTCATAAGTGTTTTAATTGGGCAGCTGAATCAAACATGGGTGATCTGAAATCTTGAGAGATCTTGAAGGAATTGGACCATATCTGTAATGAACACTCAAAGACATGGAGGAAAAAATGGAAAAAAACGTTAATGTCCAATTTTCTTTCTGCTGGAGGATAAAACATTCCTTCAGATGTATGCAGAGAAGAAGGAGGCACCATACATATAAGAAATAACTCATTTTCTTCCTTCTAGAGAGCAGTGTGGGACAGTCAGAGGGTGTGTGGGTTAAAGGAAGACATTTTCTGCCAAGTACCTGATCAGGAAACAGTAACAATTAGAAAGAAATGCTTTATTTTTACAAGCCAAATATTAACACATATATTATTTTCCAAAAGTATTGTGCAAAGATTGCAATATTTGCTACTAATAAATATAATAAAATTAATGGGGCATGATGCCTATTACCTTAATAATCACTTTTGATGTCAGATTCCATCTATGCTGTTTTTATGCATTGAAGTCCACATGCTTGTCTAGTGAAAGTCTAAACTGGAAATGAAATCTTTTGCCAGGAGATGAATTTACTCTGAGACGTGACAGCATTAGGCCTGATTTGTTTTAATGAACACATGGAACAATAGGTGAGAACAAACATTTTTTTGTAGCAAATGTAATTACCCAGCAGACTTTGTCATGGACAGAAACTGCCTTTCATTTAAGGCAAAGTGAAAACACTGAGGAAATTTTCATGATGGATTTTTTTTTAAAGGTCACGGTGTCTGTTTTCCCAGCTGTGTGTAAATACAGAGAATCCAGAAAAGATGGCCAATAGGTTGTGCTCAGACACCCAAGTCCTTCTCTGTGCCATGGGGTGGGGACACTCCTGGCTTCTCTTTGCCTCAATCATTTCTTCATCCATAAATCCAGGGAACGTGGAGTTTGTGTGAGGTGGAGTTCATTAACACTCATTAACAAGATCATGGTCACTGATTTGGAAAAAGGGGCATATAAAATGCAAGCAGACCATTCTGCAGAGCTGTTATTTTTTCTAAATGCAATTATTCCTCTGTACAGCTGTTGAAGAAGACACATTTTTTCTCCTTTAAACATTTCCAGAGCAATACAGCTCCACAGTCACTTGCTGTCAACTGTGATGCATCTAAAGCTTTCTGATGGTTCTTAGAGGTTGTTTTAAGGGATATTTCTAGGCTTGGAAGTGCTCTTAAATGGGTGACTGGCATTCTACCAGATGATACATGAGAGAGACTTTCATAACCATGGTAGGGTGTAATTAAGATTGCTGACAGAACATGCAAACCTGCAGATGTTACTGTTCTCTCATGAGCTCTTTTTTTAGGATAACGGACTCATGCCTTGTGAGGCAGAGTCTGAGCAGATACCCCAGACAGAAAAATGCTGGCATTGCAATTGTGACAGCTTTTGGACAGACCCTGATGCAAATAACTGAGAGACCTGGCTTATTTCATTTTCCCCAGAAGACTGTTTAGTCAACTTTACTAAGACCTATTTTTTATTTTTTGCTTTCACTTCTGTCTCAACCAACACCCACTAATGAGCTACAAGCATCAGTTCTATAGATGTGTCATTAGGACTTTCCACGTTAATATGAGATACAAGGTTCAGTGTACAGAAAAAACTTCCCAGAGGAGATTTAGTCCTTGTCTTCCCAAGTAGGGGAGAGCTGTTAATATTTTTCTAATGCCTACTCAAGTGCAAGAGGTAGCACCTATTTTTCTGAAGGGCCATTATCATTTCCAAGGCAGTAAGGGCAGTCAATATCTGGAAGAAGGAGTGCTGAAACTGCCTCCTAAATAAATTAAGGATCAATAGTGTTTGGTGGGAGAAAGGAGGATTTTAATCTAAATGGAACCCCAGGGAGATTTAAGAAAAGGATTGGACATAAAAACCAGAACACTTTGCCAAGGAAAGGATGTTTCCTGATGCAGCAACCTGGGCATATGGAATGGGCAGGAGAACATTTTGCTGGCCACAAAAATAAAGAAAATGTTGACAGTGTGTCAGACAGACACAAAGAGGGAAAGAGAGAGGTTTGGAATTTAATCTGATGATAATTAGATTATTCATAATTAGTTCCTTTATTTTTCTTCTGCCCCCTCCCCACATACCTCTTACCTTTGTCTTCATAAACCTTTCTTGCTGTGTCATTGCTTTGATGCTGGAGGTAAATTTTAATTGTTTTCACCAAAATTGGCTCCAGGTGAGTCATAAGTGGAGATTTTTATGGTCAGGAAAGGGATGGATCTCCTGTCTCACACAAAGCCCAGCTCCCTGACCCCCTCCTCAAGGGTGACAGAAGGAGGCCTAGAGCAGGAGCTGGAGGTGGATGGGGTTTCCTAAAGTCAGCATTACATCCCAAAAAAGCTTCCTGGGTCTGGGAACAGACCAGAGATTGGAGCTGTGACCCACAGGTCCCAGCTGAGCCTGTGACATCTCTGGGAAATCTCAGCCCCATGAAGGGTCTCTAATTGCAGGCGTTTGTTCCGATCTTCCTCACGGACAGAGCGGCCCAAATCAGTGGGAATTCTCCTGAAAAGGATGAAAACACTTTCTTCTCCTAAAAAGGAGAAAACTTTTCTCCTGGAGTTTTCTCCTGAAAACTTTTTTTTTTTCTCCTGAAAAGGATGAAATCACCACACTAAACGAGTCACTGGAGAAAATCTGACCTCCCAATGTTTTGTGCCCATATCCTGAACTGTGAAATCTGCCTGTCCCAGGAAGCTGTGAGATTAATAAAGGGATTTACAGAAATCCTTGACTAACTATAATCTAATTTAAAATTTGAGAATAAATGCCACCAATATCTGGACCAAACTTGTACATGATTTAATGAACTTACATTGTGCATACATACCTTCATGAATTTGACATGTCAAATTATATCTATTAAAGTGAAAATTTAAGATAATTCTTTTTAACTTAAATTCACAATCACTTTTCTTGCACAGTTTCTGTCACATCATTTAATCTTTACACAATTTGATGTGTCTAAATTAAGAAAATGGAATCTTGATCTTTTTGATTTTTCTTCTTTTCTAAAGAAAAAGAAAGTTTAATTTGAAACTTTTTTCCATATTTGAGAGTTACAAAGTCACTCTACTGAGTTGCAGCTGGGACAGTTGGTAACAGATTATTATAATGATAATTTAAATGACACATCATGGTTATGTGGTTTCCTTTGGTTTTCGGCTTTTAAAAATAAATTAATACATAATAATATTATATATTTGGGTTAAAAACTCATAATTCAACTTCTCAGACAACGAAGAAGTGATTTTCATTAAGCAGTTCACCAGGAATTCATAATATTGAAATTTATCTAACCTTCAAAATTCTTATTAGAGGTTTAACTCGAAATTTATACCCAGCTCTATCAAACTTTTCCCTTAACTGGCTTTTTTTTCCCCTTTATGCTTTTATGGAGTGTCCTAAGCAAAACCAATGTGTTACAACAAAATAATCTTTGCAGCTGCAGAAAGACAAATCACTTCTTGCAAATGTAACAGTGTTATTTGAACAACCATCCATCCTCTCCCATCAAGAAAATGAATACTAAATTGTGCATTTCATGAGCCTATTAAGTAAATTTTCTTGATTGATTTCCCCCAACGCTGTGGTAAAAATCCTATTGTCCCTCTTGCAAATCCTCTGGGAAAAGATGGGCCCTCAGCATCTGTCTGAGGAGCAGGAGTGAATCTCCTTTTTTGCAGTTCTCTGTAGCCTAAAAATCATTCAGTCAAAAGTAGTCACACTCTTGAGTTCACAATGACAAATATTCTGACAGTACGTTAAGATTTCTAACAAATATTTTCTTACCAGGTATTAGAAGCATTGCCAAAATTATTCAAAATGAGAAATTTCTTGTTGTGTTACAATATCAGACACCTTTTCTTATTTTTTTCGCCGGAACATTCCTGTCTCACACAAAACTAATACAAAATTTGTCTTCAATCTTTTTTTCTTCCCAGCTTCCAGTTATACATCAAGCTGTTCTTCAGTTTTAAAAATTAGAGAATGAAGATATTATTTCTGCCATCTGAAACTGTCAGTTTTGGCAGTTCATGATGAATTAGTACAGTACAATATAATGTAGTAAAATATTTATTTTTAGCAAGGCATATGATTTTTTCACCTGATCTTTTGGCATTCTTACACACCTTCATCTTGCAAAAAAGCAGGAAGGGCAAAGCCTCAAAGGAAGACAGGTATCTTAAGGTATAAAATTATATCTATTTAGGCATCATATAAATGTGGATTTCTGCGTCTTCTGGTATAACAAGTTAGGTGATTTATTCCCACTAAAAGTAATGGGAGAACAGCTGAAAATTCTGTACATTTTTGAGCGTTTCCTGTTTTCTGTAGTGTTTGTCTGTACTTGTCAAGGAAAGGAGAAAAAAGAGCACACTGTGATGTGTCTGCACAGCTCAATGGCTAATGCAGGATGGATGTACAGGATTTCACAACAGTTTGTACGTGGTTAGATGGGTAATTGATGTATAAAATGAACTGACAGCTTATGGACTTATGGACTGAGCTGCAGCATGGAAATCCTCTGTGCAAAGGCAAATCTACAACAGTTGAGTTAAAGTATCTGAATCACATTTGCATACAAGTAGATTTTCTTTTCCTTCTTTCTTTCTTTTTTCTTTTTAGCCTAGGAATTGTGCCTATCCTATTAAAAATATTATATTCCACCTCCAGTATTCCACTTCTTAATGCAATGTAGGAGAAAGATAGCATCTACTTTAAGTATTGGAAATGTGACCTTGTGAATATCCTAAGTGAAATAAAAAATGTAGAACCAAAAATTGATTGATTTTGAATTGAGGAGTCAGATATGTTAGAACTTCTATTGGCATATCTGCCTTTCCCTTTAGAAATGGTCTATGACAAATAAAATAAACTAGGAGTAATCACTTCATTAATATTAAGGCAACCTAATGATCATAACTAACTCAGGTTCAAATTAAAAAGTAGTTAATAAAAAAGTTATTTAAAGTAAAATGGAGGTTACTATTGATGGGCCATCTTTTCATTATGCCTCATGAGGGGAGAATTAAGCTTTGTAATACCATGGTCTGGTTTTCCAGTGAGGACAAGCTTCTCAATTGTCTGCTATATAAAAAAACACAGTGTAACCAAGAAGAAAGAGTGAGTAATACAAACAATACATCCTCTAATACAGAGAAAAAAGTATGATACAGGGCAAGCATTGTTCTCTGAAGTACAAGGCCTTTCAAAGAGATGTTAAGTAATTTTTCCTCTAATTCTGTAATTCTAATCCTTACTCACCGTGGGTCAGTGAGGGGTCAAAGGAAATTGTGACTGTTCTGTAGCTTTCCATAGAGAGGCTCAGAATTTAATAAAAATTCTAGTGACAAACTCTCTATACTGCAAGGCAGCACAGCCAGAGTGGCATTAATTAATTTCTACCACAAATCTTCTTTTCCAGTCTATAGTAGACTCTTGAAGATCTCTTCATCTTTTCCTGCTAATGCCTCTCATTTAGACCTGCCCAGGCAAGACCGTATCCACTGATTGACCAGCTTTGTTCCTTGAATCTTCTGCTCCTTTTTACACCTTATTCTTTCCATTTAATAAGGGAAAACGAACTGTCCTCGTGATACAACCTGCTCAGTTTGCTTTAATCATTACTCAAGGCTCAATAATCTTCATTCCGGGCAAAAACCTCGCTGTGGATCTCGCCCTATAAATCTTTACCGTGATTTCAGCCCCTTCCACTCCAACAGGCACGAGAAACCTCAATTGCCACGGCTGAGGATTTGCAGGTGGAGGTTCAGAGCCCTCATCCTGCTGCTGGGGTGGCACTGATTTCCCTCCCCAGTGACTCCAGGGTGCAGCTACTGAGGGTTCTGATGAGCCCCCTGCCTCCTGCACCCCCGCCAGTCGATTGTCCCCCACCAATGGGTGTCTAAAGCTGCTCAGGGGGCACAAACACATTATGTAATTTGTGTTTCCTGCCCCACCGTGGTGATTTCTGCCAGTCCACTTCGGGTTACTCGCACTTTTACCTTTGAGCTGATGTATTGAGCTCGTGTTAATGTAAGGAAATGAGAGATGCGCTGTATGTTTGCATTTATGTAATTTGTGGGGGAGTATTGGCTTTGTTCACGTGGTGCACTTCAGTGTCTCACTGGAGAATTGGTGTGAGGTGATGGAAAAAAACCAGGTTCTGCTTCTGCCCCTGTCAATCATTCACAAAACAAGCCAGCTTTGATCACACTTTGATGGCACATGCTTCTTCAGTACCCATTAGCATGGAAAAGTGGGAATGCCATTATTGAAATCTAGAAACCATTAATTATTTCCCAATTATATATCAGGCTTTTGCACAGTTTTAAGAATTCAGAACTTTTCTTTCAGTTTTATTGCTAAGTGATATTTTTTTTTATTCGAAGTAAAACAAATAAGTTTATAAATTCCTTCCCCATCAACATGACAAACTGCTTTTCTGCACTAAGGAGGTGAAATTACAGCAGCAATTTGATAGAACTGTTTTGAGTCCTCTTTACCTTTTGAATAACAGCAGTCCAAGGTATTTTCTATAATTAACAATGAAATCTAACAAAGTTGTCTTTGCTTCTAAATTCAGAAGAAGCAAACTAAGAACTTGAATTAAAAGGATATTTTACCTTGAATTTTCTCAGTAACAGATACATTAGGGAAAGCTGGAGAATGAAAAGATCCTTTGCTCTGTTCCTTAGGAAAGGTGATGTGCCTTGCCACCTACACTTTCTATTCCTGTTTCTGCCACAACCTGCCCTGTAACCTTGGACAAGCAATTCTTTTCTATATTTCAGTTTCCTGAGCTGTGAAGCTGAAATGTCCCACATAGCAGGAACATAGAGAAACCAGCTGGGGCTTGAGATGTTGTTGCATTGACATGAAAATGGATTCCCTGGAGTTTCTGACAATGGAAGCGAGGTTCAGCAGTCCATCCATCCCAAATTAAGATGCTGGTGGTTTAGCAGTCAACTTTACTAACAGAAGGAAAATGCTCCCTGAGGAATAATGTAGCATTTGCTCTCCCTAAAGAGAAGTTTGTCAGATTTTACCTTTTTTATTGTAGAAACTAGTATTTAGTGTGCTGGGATCATGGTCCAGCCCTAGGATTTCAGGGCACTGTGATAGCCACAAATATTAACAGCAATAACAATAACATATTGTGTGGCTTTTTATGTCCAGAGACCCTTCAGGTTATCATTTGTTCCCTAATTCTTTCCCTAGACCTTGGTGCTCTGCCAGATTCGGAACCAGCACTACTAGAAAGCAGCTAGGATTAAATGCTGAATTATTTCTCAGCCAGGTGAAATGGAGTCAGCCTCTTCAGCTCCAAACACAACAAAGGGTCAGCATTAGAGGGGCTGTAGAAATCCACACAGGCAATCCTTTCTAGATAAATCCTCTAGGGTCTTTGGGGGAAAATAAATTGGAAATTCTTGTGTTCCTATAATCATTCCTGAACTTGCATTCCTTTTGGGGGATTGAGAGATGTGCCTGGCCCTTGAGGAAACCTGATTCCATAGGAACTTACTGTTGTTTTTATTGCTTTACCTTCATCTTCTGCAGGCAGAAGGCAAGGAACCCTTGCTGTCTTAGGGTCAATTTTATATATGGGAAAGAAATCTCAAAATCTGCTTAGGGCTGGGTGGGAAATAATTTCCTGCTGGGGACAGTTTTATTGTAAAAGAATCCATGGTTTTGGCATCTGCTTTCCAGTAACAGCATTCTTTGTAACTAATTCAGAATTCGATACTCTTAGCCAGACTGGATGACTTGTCCTGCTTGCCATGATCTGAAAGAGTTCTTTGGCTATCTGTGGAAGACTCTGACATCTGATAAAGGTCTTAATGTTTGTGGGTAAGAATCTGTATTTGTGCTATTTTAATTGATGAGATGGCTGGGGGTGTAATTTTTTTGGTGAGAGAGTAGAAATTATGAATGGTACTGTCATGTGCCTCCTACCTTTGTATTCTGGAGGCCTTTATCTTCTAATCACCCAATTTTGGAAGCATGGAGATCACAGAAAACATTTTATCAGCCCTGGATATGGCAGGATAAGGGAGGGATGATTTTGTTCCAGACTGTGTGTCTTGGTATGGTAACCAAGGGTACTCTGGTATAACTGAAGGTTTTTGAGAAATGGGCATCAATTGAGACTAAATAAAAAGCTACAGACTTACATATTACTCAAGAATACCAAAAAGTTCCTCATAAAGAAACATTTCATGTTGTGGTGACACGTAGACAATATGGCACCTATCTGAACTTGTTACCCTGAACCCACCTGTGCTAATTTTAATTTATGCCCCAAGCCTTCCAGATCAGCCATGGCCAAGTGCTGGCTGCAGGAGAATATTTAAATATTTGCAGTGTTTCAATGAGCAGGAACTGCTTTGGCAATCCAGGCATACCCAGGCCAATATGCTGGGCTATTCTGTTGGTCCTTGTCTTGCTGATCCAGCATTTCTAATAAATTGTGCACCTTTTTGGTACAGTTTACCACCCCACAGCTCTGCAGTAGGATGTGATGAAGAGCTGAAAAGCCTTTATTTTTGTCAAAAAAACCGAATGGGGTTTCTGAATTAGCGAAACTAATCACAAATTCACAGTGAATTAATCAAATTGTTTCAGCTTGGTAGCAGGGGAAGGGGAGGAGATGAAGAAATCAAAGGGATTCGTGTCACCACTTCTGAAATAAAAGATTTTGAAGCACAACACTTGTGTTTGGGAGTTTATCTGGATTTAATTAAAATAATCCATTAGTATGCATGGAAAATATGAAAAATAGTAATTTCTTTCTGTGCCTTTCCTGGTCTTCTCTGTTGGTATTTTAACTGAAATCAGCTCTTTGAATAGGTCTAAACTGAACTGAATGCTGCACTGTGGAGCTATCACAAGGCCTTATGCAGAATTTTAGATTGGAGCCAGCCCCAGGCTCCCACCCCAGCCTGTGCTGGCATCTTCTTTCAGGTAACAAAGAGAACTGTGGAATATTTTTTTTCCCATCTTAATGCTTCTGCCAGGCATCTGCTGTGAGAATCAACATAACAACATGTTTCCAGTGGTCAATTCCATGAAAACTGTGATCATACCTTGCCCAAGGCTACACAACTTTAATTTTGAGCCCAGTCAAATTATTCGTGGGAGCTGGTCCTGCTTAGCTGCTGAGATCTCATTTTATCTCTGCTTGAATTACTCCTGGCTGTTTGGTGTTCTATACACAAAATAGTGTGTGTGTGTGTATATACATATATATAATATTATATATATTTGTGTGAGTGTTTATGGACATCTTTTTTTTCTCTGAGAAAAGACCTTTGGTAGGATTTCCTTTCATATCAGCAGTTATCCCATTGTGTATGACATTTCTGGGCCTGACTGCTGTTAAAAAATATCTCTGAAGGAAGTTTCTTTCCTTACTTTTATGGAGACCCGCTATAGCAGGTAAAAAATATGAGTTATCAGGAAGAACAAGGAAGAAAATTGACCTGAATTTCTGAATATTCTGATTCCCAGTTTGTATAATATTACTGAAGTTTGATTAAACAATGCTATTTTGCAGGGTTTTTTTTTAATATGAGGGAAATTATTCCCTGTAGACTGAGTTACCCTTTTCCTCCACTTATTGTTACTAAAAAAATGTGTAGTTCAGACCTATTCTCTATTTATCTACTTAAAGAATAAATTAGAGATATGCATGCACAGAATTAAAACAATCCTTCAGTAAATCTTTGCTAAATTCATCTCTAGAATAGATGAGGTTTTCTTCAGGCTGCTGTATGTGAGGCTGCTGGTGTGGGGCCAACAATTATCTATGGGGTGGGACACTGTGCAAGCTTTTCTGAGTCTGTCTTTTGTCTTGAAGTCACCATCTATCACCCCTCAGACACACAAAATTTAATCTGTATTTGGCAGAAAATGAAACAATTAATGTCAGAAGAAAGGAGAGGGATCGAGCAAGTGAACAGCTATCCTATAATTGAGTGATGGTCCATCCAGGAAACACCTCAACTGTCCTGGCTGTTCCAAAGGGGTCCTTCTGGCCTTGCTCAGTGAAACATGTTTTCTCTGCTGGAATTAAGAATGTAAAAAGGAGTTCAGCAGCAAGGTATTTACCCAGCACTGCATATGGTTAATTATCTCAGTCTCATGCAGTGCTCTGCTGAAGAGCCTCAGCTCCAGTGTCCTACATGGATCTGGGAGACTTCTACCACTGCAAGGCTGCAAAATCACATTTTAGAAGAAGACAATTGGATGTGTAAACCAATTTGTCAGCTTTTGGCTTTTTCTGTGGCCTTGATTATCTTCCCACTCAAATACACAAATACCAAACACACATTTCAGTGGTCAAAACCCAGATATGGCAATGAGACATTCTGGATTCCATTCCTGTTTTAACTTTTTGTGCATTATTCGACCTTGCATAAATAATGTACTGCCTGTGAACCATTTTCTCTGCCTGTAAAATGGGAAATGTGATGCTACAAACTCCACAAAAGCTGCTCTGAAAGAACACAATTGCTTTTGTTTGGTGCTACAGAATTCATGAAATGCCCGCGTACACAAGGCATCTCACAGGTCCCTGCCCAGTGGTAATTTATGATCATATGGTAACAGCTTCTAGGGGAGAAAAAAGGACTCTTTATTATCAGATGGCAACTTCCCTATCACCAGGGCTGTACCATATTGAGTGAAGCACATTGTGTTTTCCTGAAATCCCCCTTTGACAGGGGCAAGCTGGACTTGGAAAACCCCAGAATTGCTGGACAAAAGAAGCATAATGATACTCTCATTAATTAATTCTCCCTGAAGGATAATAATTTTAAATGGGTGTTTTCTTTTCCTGTACCTTGAATTGCAGCAAATATAAGCATGTGAAATGAAACACATACAGCTTCTTCAGGTGGTGTCCAGGCAGAGGATTGAGCCATAAGTTTGACAATGAGCAGAGGAAAAAAAATAAGCTACTTTATGGAGGAGTATTGCTTAGTTTATTCTACCAAACCTATTGTTTATCAGGAGGATAACATTGTTTTTCCTCTTATCATGTGGCACACAACTCCTCATGTGTATGGGAAAAATATTTAGGGTTATTCAGTGCTTTGTCAGTGGACTTTGCTGATTTGGTATTCAAATTTCTTTTGAAACTAATGATACATTTCCATTAGTATTTATTGGATTTATCTCATAGCTCCAGCAATGAAGTAAAAATAATTTTGACAAAAGACATTTAGAACACTAAATGTCCAAAGGATTCTAAATTTCCAAATTTAGAACACTAAATGTTCAAAGTTAACTCTCACTGCTTCCTTCTTCTCTTCAGTTTCCACCATGTCATCTCAAATTTTCCCTACACTTGCAATTAGGGAAAACTTTGCTCTCACTGCCATTTGATATTTTACTACTTTGCCTTGTGTCTTGTTTCATGCTAAATAAAAAAACAGCAGCTTATAAGCAATGTTACTTAAAAAACTCTGAAAATCTAAGGAGGTAACTGTGGTATTTTTCTCTTGCATTATGTCTTCTTTTTCTGCCTGCAGATCATGGTGAAATACAAAATGTTTTACTTGTTTTTCAAGGGCTAAGCAGCCATAAATGTGATAGCATAAAACAGGACTCATTCTCACCTTGTTATCTCTGCATGGGTTTCAATATTGGATAGGATTTATGATGTGCTGTGATTTCTCACTCACAGGGCTGTTTCAGGAATAGCCCATAAGGCCAGAGCTGTGCTTTTCCCTTGCATGGAGGGCAGTGTTTATTATTCAAATAGCAGCAAATGGAAAACCTCAATTCAACACATGTGTTCCACTAGGTCTATAAAAAAATTTTAAAAATAGTGAAACCAGGATAATTCTTTAGAGTGTGCAATCCATGGTGGGTGCAGAGTGGCAAATGTTGCTCTTGCTGGGTTGTCTCTGCTTTTTCAGAGCAAGGTGATAGTAAAGATGATTCATTCAAACTCCTTTGAGAATAACTAATTAGCCACACATCATCTTTAGAGCTCTGTCTTCCCAAGGAAAGTGTAAGGGATCCAATTAAGAGTGGGGGACGTTCTGCTGAGATTTCTTTATTAACTTTATAGTAGAGGGAAGCAACATATGGAGTCAGAGCATAATGCCAAAGAAGAAAAAGAGCTGAAAAGAAGAAAACATGTGATTTCTGGAAGATTTTGGAAAATAGGTCAAAACACTGCCTTCAGGAACTTATTTTGTGGGTTAGGAAACGCGGGCAGGCTCGGGACAGAAACCTGCCTTAGGACAGAGAGAGGATTAACTGATCCCCCAAGGGTCAGATCAACTGGGACCTTCTCCCTGGTCTTGAGTGCTCAGGCCAGTGGTGATCAGCTGCAGAGATGTCACTCAAGGAAATAAATGCTCCATTGCCACATGGTGCTTCAATGGCTTCACTGTCACGTTCCTGAGTGAGAATAAAAGGGATCTGGACCTTCTCCTTGCCCCCAGCCTGTATGACCCACAATCAGATAGGGGTAGATCAGTGGGAGACAAGAAAGGATGGGAAGTGGGAGGGTATGAATATTTAAATGGAAATTCTAAAAAAATAAAATAATTTTTTAGAATATTCATAAATATTTAAATTTAAATTTCAATAAGCATGTGAATTATCTGGGTTATCTGTCTCATCACCCAGACTGAACTCAGCATTTAGACCTGTTGTACAGCAAGGGGCAAACCATAAAACCTCTGCCTCAGTTTTTGTCTCTGTAAGGTAAGGATGAAATTATTTTCTGAAGTATCCTTTTCTCAGAAAATTAACTTTCAAATGTGTTGTTAAAAAACATAGCAAAACAAACAGCCTACCAGTAAACCTAGGCTGCACAGATTTATTATTTGTCTAAAGAATTTGATGAGTGAAACTGAAAAAAAAAACCCTCAACCTAACAAATAATAGTGTTATTAATGGGGCTTCTCAAAGTATATTTTCTTGGCAATATAGGCATGCCAATAAAGGTTAATTAAAATGGCAGGCAATTGTGATCAGATTAAATGGGGTGTGTACTAATCTCCTGCACTTGCACGAGAACCTAAAAAGCATATGACTTGGGGATGACAACTGAAAGCATGGTATTTTTAGCTGGATTCAATAGAATCTTCTTACACTCAATTAATTTCTGCATAATATGGAGATGAAAAATTTGCTTTTCTTCCCATCATCTATATAGGAGGAGTGAGGCATAATAGCAATATTTCTGGCACGAAAATATGTCTATGAAAATTTGAGAGTATTTCAGGAAAGAGAAATGCATCTCTGAAGGAAGCAGTAATGGGTTTGTATGCTTTTCTTATTTTCTTTCCAGTGACAGGACCCAAGGGAATGGCCTGAAGTTGTGTCAGGGGTGGTTTAGGTTGGAAATTAAGAAAAAGTTCTTCCCCCAGAGGGTGCTGGCACTGCCCAGGCTCCCCAGGGAATGGGCACAGCCCCGAGGCTGCCAGAGCTCCAGGAGGGTTTGGACAGCACTCCCAGGTCCAGGGTGGGATTGTTGGGGGTCTGTGCAGGGCCAGGAGCTGGATTGGATCATCCTTGTGGGTCCCTTCCAGCTCACAGTATTCCATGATTCTATATATAACATTATTGGCTACTCCACTGGATAGGTGAGAATGATAGGGAGCTGGGGGTGTTTAGCCTGGAGAAAAGGAGACTCAGGGGTGACCTCATCCCCCTCTACAACTTCCTGAAAGGTGGCTGTAGTCAGGCGGACTTGGGCTCTGTCTCCAGGCAGCACTGACAGAACCAGAGCTCACAGCCTCAAGCTGCGTCAAGGGAAATTTAGGTTAAATATTAGGAAAAAGTTTTTCACAGAAAGAGTGATAAAGTTCTGGAATGGCCTGCCCAGGGAGATGGTGGAGTCACCATCCCTGGATGTGTTTAACAAAACCTGGATGTGGCACTGGGTGCCAGGGTTTAGTTGAGGTGTCAGGGCTGGGTTGGACTCAATGATCTTGAAGGTCTCTTCCAACCCAGGCATTCTGTGATTTCCAGCAGCAGAAGGCACAGGGTGATTCCTTCTCCCTTTGCCATCACTGGTAGCTTAACTAATTTCATGATGTTTAGAGCATCACTCAGACAATTGGATGGCACCAGACATTTTGGGGGTGAAGGGCTATGTCTGGCATCTTTCACTGAACAGCTTCTGGTGAGACTTTTGTCACCTGCAGTTGTGTCTTTTGGAAAAGAATTGCTCGGGCACTAAGGAGAGCAAAGACAGGTGCAGAATGAAAACTTAGACCCATAGGTTGGTGCCTGTTGGTGTGAAATGCTTGTCCTGGTCACTCATTAAAACAAAGAAACCTAAAGACACAAAAGAAAATCTTTCTGTCCTCATCCTTAATCCAAAGTGTACTAACACCTCTGGAGAAGAGGGAAAAGTAATTTTTTTCCTGGTTTTTCAATTTTTTCTCACCAGATGATTCTGCTCTTTGAAGATTGTCTATAATAAATCCCTGAGAGAAGTACATTGTTGTTATGGATGTAAAAATTATAACTTTTAACATCAGACGTTCAAAATATTGTAATTTCATTAACAAGGAGCCAAACGCAGGGGTTTTCTTCATAATCCAACTGTCTTGATAATCAATAATCACACAGAATCACAGAATGTCTAGGTTGGAAGAGACCTTCAAGGTCATCAAGTCCAACCCAGCCCTGACCCCTCAACTAAACCCTGGCACCCAGTGCCACATCCAGGCTTTGTTAAACCCACCCAGGGATGGTGACTGCACCACCTCCCTGGGCAGGCCATTCCAGAACTTTATCACTCTTGCTGTGAAAAACTTCTCCCCAACATCCAGCCTGTATTTCCCTGAGTGCAGCTGGAGGCTGTGAGCTCTGGTTCTGTCAGAGCTGCTGCAGACAGAGCCCAAGCCCAGCTGGGCACAGGCACCTTTCAGGGATTGCAGAGAGTGCTGAGGGCACCCCTGAGTCTCCTTTTCTCCAGGCTGAGCACCCCCAGCTCCCTCAGGGCTTCCTCACAGGGTTTGTGTTCCCAGCCCCTCCCCAGCCTCGTTGCCTCCTCTGGACACGCTCAAGTGTCTCAATGTCCTTGCTAAACCGAGCCTAATGATCAGGCTGCAGACAGACTCAGATTCCCCATCTCCACCTGTTGGCAGAACTGTATCTGAATGGTACAAAATAGGTGTCCCTGCCCACAGCAGGGAGTTGAAACAAGATGACTTTTAAGGTAATTTTTAACCCAAACTGCTTTATGATTTTATGAGTCCAGGAAAATAAAATTACTTGAAGAGAAACGTTGAAATGTTGAGATAAGAAAACTTAGAGCACGCTGTTATTCCTTTTTTTTGTTGTTTATTTTTGGAAATTTTCCCTTCACTGTAGCAGTTTCCAGAAGCAAAGTACTGATATCTCAAAATACCTGTGAAACTGCAGGGCTGGAAATGCAAATGAACTACCATGAAAACGGTAGTTTGCTCACATTAAGTTAACACATAGTAAAGATGTAGTAGTATTACCATAAACACAATTCGGTTTAATTTATGGACTTCTTTATATGCACACTCCTGTATCCCTGAGGGCCATAAAGCAAAACCTGAAGAGAAAATAGAAAACGAATTAAATATATCTTGTCTTCATTTGTGTCAAAATCACAATAAAAGGAGGAAATATAATCAACTTAGATGTTGTTTTCTTTTTATTTATAAAGCTTACTGTTTCACTCTGTTTTAATTATCATTGTAGTGTTATTAAAGTGTGGTAGCACAGAAAAGGCTGCATCCCACCTTTGCAGCCAGATTAGTATCTAGTTCTAAATGGAGGACACAATTTAAAACTAATACTATAAATCATTTCTCACTTGCTCCTCTTTTTCTTCTTTTTTTTTTTTTCCCAAGTTCATTTCCTTTTAGTTTTGTGGGTCTTAATGGGCAATTCTTTAAGCTGGATGAAAGGAATTGAATATTTCCCATTCTGAGCTGTATAAGGCCAACCAATGTTGTTTCTAGATGAATGGTGCATTGAGCTGTCTTCCCCAGGGCAGAGGAAAATATGTGGAACTAGATACAAGTGCTGAAAAACAATAAGACCAGTTTTCTATCCAAAAAATTGATGCCAAATAGGAAAATGGAGAGGGAATATCAGAGTGCTCTCAATGCTGATATTTTTGTTTTATCACTTCAACACGTCTAAACCGTTCAGATTTCTTTTTCTTGAAATCAGAGAAACAAACAAACTAAACTCTTTTCATATTGGAATTGCTCTTTGTAAACCTCTCTGAAGGACCACACAGATCTTTTTATGATTTGACTGAATGGCCATAGCTGGGTGCATTGCAGTCTGCTCATGGGTTTGGGGTTTATTGCTGTGTTTCTGCGAAACAAGGTCCAGCAACAAAAAATACACCTCATCTTAATAAATTCTCTCTGAAGAAACAGCACACTGAGACCTCCTGCTACACACCCTGCTTTGTGACCAGAGCAGAGCTGAACTGTCTTGATTAAAGAATTAAAAAAAAAAAAAAAAGGTTTAAAAAAGCCTTTTGCTGCTTTTAATTAACAAAGCAACCTTTGTTGTTTGCAAGGGTGGTGGTGGTGGAAAAACTTTTATCATTGGTTAGCACTGCTTGGGTGGATTAATTATAGATACATTAATAATATATAATGCAATTTTATATTGCTTCATGATTTTCATCTTTCATGGTACAAACCTATTGAGGTTACTAGAGCTGGGGTGGAACTTTTTATTATTTTTGCTCATTGTGTTATCTTTAAATTATTATAGGTAAATTAAATGTAAAAGAAATGAGGGCATAAAAGCAGAGAGGAGGGTAACAAATAAGTTATAGAACTCCGTGTTTTAGAGCAATTCACCACAACATTCTGTAGGTATAAACACAGAAATATAGAGGTCCATTTTCAATAGGATAGATTTTTCTTTTATTTGAAATACTGTTATGTACAAAATAATGCTAATTATGTGGCTATAGAACAGAGCCCTTGCATTATTTTTTTCAGGCTCTGTTGAAATTCCATATATATAAAGTAGTTGACATTTGAAACTAGCAGAATCTTCTCCATCTAGAAAAGCCCTCCTTCCTCTAAGAATTTAATAAAAATGAACCTTCAAAACAAAACACCTGGAGTTAATTTCCTAGGTGAAGAGGCAAGGCCTTCTTCAAGCAAACCCCTCCCTCAAATTGCTGGCCAGGCTTCTTTTCACATAGCCCATGGTACAAGTGGATTTCTGGGCTGCAGGTGCCAGCTCATGTTAAGTTCTCCATCTACCAATATCCCAAATCCCTTCTGCACAGCCTGTTCCCAATCCATTCATCACCCAATCCATATGGACACCCGGAACTGCCTCGGTGCAGGTGCAGGACCTTGCACTTGACCTGGCTGAATGTCTCGGTTTGAAAAGACAGGTGTCTGCTAAGGAAGGCAGGAGCCTCCCCTGAAATGGAGAATGCAAACCCCTCCCTCTGAATGATTATAATTTTGAAATTAAGCAGGCTCTCAGGCAAAAATATGGGAGTGAGAATAACAGTTCTTTATTAGGGAAAAAAATACAAATAAAATCAAAATGCAGTAATACAAAACCCCACTGCCAGAGTCAGAGCAGGAGCTGCCCCCTGTGCTCAGGGTGTTGGTGGCAGTGCCATCCCATGGTGTCACTCCTCCTGCAGTGACAGATGTGGCTCTGCTGCAGCTCTGATCCTGTACAAGGGGGGAGTTTTCCTCTGAAGCTCCAGGGCTGCTGGAGCTGGGCCTGCTCTTCCTCTGGGAATGCAGAGGAGAAGAAGGCTGCTCCTCTGGGAATGCAGTGGGAAAAGGCTGCCTGTGCTGCTCCAATCCTCAGATTCTATCCAGGTGGGAATGCTTGGCTCCTCCCCCTGGATGGGGCATCTCCCGATGGGATGATGGAATTTTATCAGCCATGCAGTGACACTCAATGGCCCGTGAACAGAGAATAATTAATAATTAATGGCTCATTAACAGAAGGTATCTCCTGGAGGGAGGATTGGTCCTGGAAGAGAAAGAAAAGTGCCCAATGAACAGCAGATAAATCCTCAGCTCTGACAGATGAGGACAGAATACACACCCCGGCCACATCTTGCAATTCCAACCCAAGGCACTGAACTTCACAGTGTTCACACCTCTCCACTTCTCCAGCCTGTCCAGCTCCCTCTGGATGGCAACAGTTCCCTCTACAGAACCAAACCCTCTGCTCAGCCTGGTGCCACCCAAACTGGCTGTCATCAGCACCCACTGCCCCTGTCACTAATGAAGATATTGGTCAGAGCTGGCTCAGTACTGGCCCTCAGAGCCACCACTTGCCACTTGCAGCAGCCACTGACTGCAGCTCTTTGGGTGTCACCATCCAGCCAGTTCCTCATCCATCGAATGGTCCCTCCATCAAACCCATATTGTCCCAACCTAGCAGCAAGGATGTTCTGTGGGACCATGTCAAAGGTCTTGAAAGAGACTCAGAGAGGTTTCAGATAAGCACCCTAGGACATTTAGGATTAGGATAAAATTAGGGATTAGGGAGTCAGCTGGTTTTGAATACGTGCTTGAATTAAGAATACCTGTAGGTACTTTCAGTTCTCAGATCTTGAACAGTTTTCCCAGCATTAATGGTATCATCCTTGCCCAGAGCTGCATTATATTTTCTTATCTTTATTTTACAAAGAGGAAAAACAAAGGGACAGCCTGTGATTTTGCAATAAACCCAGTTATCCTCAACTGATTTCAAAAGAGAAGAATGCAAAACTGAGTTTGAAGAATCAAAGTTACAAAATACCTCTACACTGGGGGATTGTTGTGTGTTTGTAGCCTCCTATTTTTGAAGCACTTTTGAGTGTCTGTCCCCAGCTGTTGGTAATAAAACTCTTTTAGAAAGTCTCATTTAAAGGATTTGCCTAAAGGAACAAGGCCAGTTTGTAGTAAAGGGGGAACTGAAGCCGGTTCTCTCAGGAGCTTCCTGTGCTCTCAGCCAGAATAGCATCCCTTTTATGGCTTCTTTTTTTTCTCCCTCACCAAGTCAGACCTTTTGTGTGACCCTGGAAAAATACCCATGGAGAGGTGATCAAAGAATAACAGCATGTGGGGTTTTTTAATTCCACGTCTGCATGCTGATTTCAAAACAACTTGAAAACATGTTTCAACAGAATCTGTTTGATGGGAGAGCTGAGCAGCCTACAATGGATGGAGAATATACCTATTTATCAAGAGGCTGATGAGGAGAATTTTTTTTTGTTTCCATAGGGGAAAATTTAATCTCTAAAACTGAAGATAAAGGAAGAGGGAGATGTTATTGATGGAGATTGCAAATCTACCTTTAATTGATTGAATGTTCTCAGTGATTTTGCAGATATGAATTTTACTAGCCCTAAGAGACACAGGAAACTAAAATATTTGTCTAATACTTAGATTTAGCACTTGGCTGCATGTATTTAATGCTGTCTAAATTAAGATTTCAGACTGACTGTACTTTGAGCCTCAGAACAGTGAGGCATTATGGGGCCAGTAAATCAAATACATTGAGACCTCCAACTCCACCTCAAACCTTGTGCATTCATTTGTGAACTGGTGGAATAATTCTGTGATCTGTGTGCAATTTTTACCTTCTTCTTGTCTTCTCCCTGTTCAGTTTGCATTGCCCAGGAGGATGGATTCGTTTTAAGTATCAAATGTATTATCACCATCTCTTATGATGCTTCTGAGAAGTGGCTTGTTGTTTTCTTTTGTTATTTTATTCTTTTTTTTTTCATTTAAAAAATTATCTGCTTTATTTCTATTTAAATAATCCTAATTTTCCTTGGTTTGTTTTTCATGACCTGTTTTCCTTTTATTTCAAAAAGCCACACACTGAAGTAAATTTACTGTAAAAATGTATGTACTTTATAAAATAATTAATACCTTAAAGGTCCCTCTTCGCTGTTAATTGAAAATGGAAATTAATAATGAAAAATAGCAAGGAGAAAATAAAAGGTATGAGTGTAAGTGGAAGGGGTCAAAGTTTGCCAAGATGGCCTTACTCAATAGTAGAGAAAGAATTTTTTTTTTATTTTTCATGACAATTAGTGGTAAAATATATCCCTTCTGCACTGAGATGAAAACAAGAGTTTTAGTGGTTTCCCATGAATAAATAAATTCAAAAACGATGCACCAGTCAAGATTAATTTATCTCTATCATGAATATTTGTCCTGGAATAGGTAGGTCTTATGTCGAAGAAGTTTTGAAATGCAGTTTTTGTAGCCTGTGACATTATTACATTATTATGCAAAATAGTTCAGTTTCTTTTCTTCTTTTGTTCTTTATTTATGTGAATATGTGTTGACAAATATATATATTAAATAAATACACATATATATATTATATATTTCTCTACATTAATATCTTTATTAATGTAGAGAAATATATATTTATATATTGTATTATAATTTATAGATTATAATTTATTTTAATTTAAATTTATGCAATTTCCATTTTGAAAAAAAATATATGTCAGTCTGAGACACTTTTCTTAAACGACTTTCCATGGAAACTGCCATTTTCTTGTGAAACGATCTCTTCTTAAAATAATTGCAAAGACTTGTAGTAGGAGCTTTTTTTACCAACCTTATCTGAAAGACATGACCTAACTTCATAAAAATGAGAAGAACACACAGGCAGGATGCATATGTACACAAGAAATAAAGGGGGAATTTACCTTGTGTGCACAGACCTATTAATGAGCAGTAAGAAAGAAAAAAAAAATCTGGCTGTAAACCAGATATCTTGCATTCACAATGATCTGGTTACATGGAACAGGAATGCACACGCCTCTCCTGGAGGAAAAGCATCACAATATTCCTTTTGGAAGCCCTGCAGTGACTGTGGCTGACTGAAGGGGTGTCTTAAGGTGCTACACAGGGCAGCAGCTCGGGGTGAGGTTAACCAGGACCCAAATGCCAGCGGCCTGGCAGTGCTGCCACAGGAAGCAGAAGCCACAGAGACACCTGGCAGAAGGGAGCTGCCCAAGTGTGGCACTCAGTTTTGTATTTAAGCCATATATTCAGGACACAGATCTTAACTGCTCACTGATGATTTGGACACTTCTGGGCAGGTGGGGGTTTTTTCTGGCCATTCTATGAGCTGTTGAAAACTGTCTTTCTTAGTTTATCTGCTCTTTCTCACGTTTTCTTGCCAAAAAATCTTTCTTGTATATGGATCAGCCCAGAAGCAGAGATTTCCAGCACTGCTCATTTTGGAGGGCTCAGGGAGATGATAACTGTTGTTCATTCAAACATAACAAATGCATCTCATCTTTGCTGGGTATTAATAAAGTCCAGGGTAAAGAAGCAAAAAGCGTTTACAAAGTATCCACAGATGTTTAATTCAGCCCTGCAATAAGATGTTCAGGGTCTCCAAGCTCCAACTCATGGGGACAGACCAGGTTTTGTATCTGGAGATGTGGGGCTGAGCAAGGGCATGGGGGCAGTGCAAAAGTGAGGGGACAATGGGGGAATAGGGAGGGAGGGGCTGAGAGAAGCTCCCTGTGTCTCCCTAACCCAGGGAATGCCTCTCAGGGTCTCCACAATTTAAGCCACATATTCAGTAAAGACAATGAGGAACATAGATCTTAACTATTAGAAAAGGCTGGGTGCTATCAGGGGTTCGACAAGAGATTTTTGGAGACAGGGATGCTCTTTGGACACGTGGTTTATTGTTCGTGGGGACAGCCAGCCTGACCAGCTCCAGCTGAAGTGTGGTCTAAGAGAGTGAACTTCTTGTTACAATCCCATTTATCCCCTTCTATGCTGAATACTCAGGTTAACAACAACCAACCGGTACAGGGTACAAAACCTACAAAATCTACATGCAGCCTATGGGAACTATTACATTACCATACTAAAACCTTGGCAAACCCACCTTTTTTCCCTATCACCTGGCAGGGCCCAACCCCTTATCTCTTTGTCTGAGGAGCTGTATTGTTTAATTATCAGGGGCCTGGTCTTCAGATAACCTAATCACCGTCTTCCTGCTTCACATTCTATAGCTCAAATTTTGCTTTTAGCTCTATCTCTTCATTCTTAAACTCTTTCACGAATAAACCATCTCTGCAAGGCCTTCCTGCATCATCTTTCCCAACACTTAACTGCTCACTGAAGATTTGGACACTTCTCTTCTGGGCAGATGGGGTGTTTTGGGGTTTTTTTGTGATTCTATGTGCTGTTGAAAACTGTCTTTCTTAGTTTATCTGCTCTTTCTCACATTTTCTTGCCAACAAGTATTTCTTGTGCCTGGATCAGCCCAGAAGCAGAGAAGAGATTTCCAGCACTGCTCATTTTGGAGGGCTCAGGGAGATGATAACTGTTGTTCATTCAAACATAACAAATGCATCTCATCTTTATTGGGTATTAATGGAATTTTGTCCATTGCAACAGGTGATTATCCCATCTTTTGTCACAAAGCAACTCAGTGTGAGCTCTGACATGTGAAACTTTCCTAACTGAGTGTTGGTTTATCAATAACTAAAAAGGTAATTTGAAG
Organism: Dicaeum eximium; assembly: GCA_013396995.1. Taxonomy (NCBI): domain Eukaryota; kingdom Metazoa; phylum Chordata; class Aves; order Passeriformes; family Dicaeidae; genus Dicaeum; species Dicaeum eximium. Next base: position 173,012 of record VWZP01004496.1, read on the forward strand.
GGTGCTGGGGATTTGTTTTAATCAGCCTCTTTGTTCCCGACTCTTATTCTTATGTTGGGCTGTAATACATTTGACAATCCTATCCAAATTCTCCTTAGCTATAGGAAATTTTTGATTCTGGTTTTGTTCTGACACCACTTAAGAATGTAAGACCTAAATTCCTGGGATCTAAATTCCTGGAGCATGGTTGCAACCAGTAAAAGAACTCTGTTAGCAACAGAGTTTTCCTCTCGTAGGCACACTCAGAATGCCTCTGACAGGGATTTGTTCTCTTGATATTTTAAGATGAAAAGTTAATGACTACCAGTACCCGTTCTGTATGCAGAGAAGCCAGATGGAGCCATGAATCACTCTAAATATTTCTTTTGAGGTTAGCATAAGTGAATTGCTTTTCAGGTGGAATCCATCAGGTCCCCAAAATGTGTCCTTGTCTACAAATTCGTCCTGCTGCATTATATTGCTCTTTTTCAAATGTTAAATGTCTTGATTTGCATTTCCAGGAGTTGATTGAGCCCTTGTTCTTACTTCCATGCATAAGGATTGCATTTTATCCTTTTTTTTAATTGTAATTTTTAGTTCATGTTTCTTTCAGACTCCCCGTTAAATGGGCTTAATTTTCAAATAATCTTACAAATATAGCTTTTTCTATTGTCAGTGTAAATTGTGATAAAAATGTTTGCTTTATTTTCTTTCCTTCTCATTTATTACTTTGCTCACCTTCTGAAATCCCCAGTTGCATCTTCTGATGGAGACTCAATTAAAGGCTGTCTTTGTTTAGAAAATTATTCCATGCAATAGCTGTATTAGATTGTTTTTTCCAGGAAAAAAAAAGAAGGAAAAAAGTAAAGAAACTCTTATTTTTGACCAAATCATGTTCTAAGCAAAATTTTCAATTGTTCCATTACACTGACCTGTGAGGGAGATTTCAGAATAAAGCCCTCATTTTCAGAAAAAAATCCAAAACCCATGGTGACTAAAATCCTATTTCCTTACACTTAGGGGTGAAGGGAATTCAGGACCATGAGCAGCAGGATCATGGTCTAGTGGAGGGTGTCCCTGCCCATGGCAGGGAAGTTGGAATTGGATGGTCTTCAAGATCCCTTCAAACCCAAACCATTCAGTGATTTTGTGTTTCTATGACAACCTGACACCATTTTGTGTTTCTATGACAAACCTGAACTCAGAATCACTCTGCAGAGGCGACCAGGGTGGCTCATCCTGACTTAGACGTGGTCTGTAACAATTTAATCACATTCAGGTGATGCTGTGCCAGACAAACATACAGTCCCTCTGGCCTGGGACAAACCTTGATTGTTGTCAACATCTGTGATTCATTCCTGAATGAATTCTGAATGCAAAAGTCAGTTTTGAAACTACCAACTAATCCTAAAACTCCATTTCTCACCTGTTAGCTCTCTGCACCCCCTGACCTTATTCTGCCTTTCCTTCCCTTTAGTCAGACTGGAAAGCAAGAGGGAAGAATAATTTTCTTCATTGGCTTATATACCTAAGACCCAGGGCTTTAAATAAAAATTATGGTGGATGTATAAGTGATTGATTAGAGCATGTTGTTTGCATTGTATTTGGAAATGAAAATGTAGTAAAGGGGGAATTTCAATAGCAAAATAGAAATGGTTGTCATCAGGATTAATGTTAAATGATCATTCATATCTGCCTTATCTCATGCTAAGTTTCCTTCAGTAGAATTTTAATAGTGTAGACTTTATTGTGCATTATGGTGATAAGATCCTGCCAATGTTTAGTTGAGCTGGTTAATTTACAGGAGCTAATTTAAAAGGTAGCTCTGGTGTCAGGGAATCTGTCCTGTTGGATTGATAACCCAGCTTTTAGGGTATTATTTCCACAGAAGCAGATCTTCATCTTTTCTCTCCATCTATGCCCTTGTGCTCCAGCTTCTAATTATTCAAATGTGAAGGGAATTTCCTTCATTTTTAGACACAAACATACTCACCATATGATTTATAAGGTTGTCTGTAAAGCGAACTGATTATTTAGGCTTGTAACGATTTCTATAGAATTTTGTGGCATGTTAAGTTTGTGCCTAGGGGTAAATATAAACTCTATCTCATTTAATCCCAGCTCAGAGAGAAATTTTTCTTCTGAAAACACTTTTATGTATTTACTCACAAGTTTTATCATCAAATGTAACCATTTAGCATACAACTCGTGTATGCTTATAACACTTCACAGGCACTTTTCTCACCACTGAAATTGAACCACCGATGCTGAATGTGGCAGCTCTTTAACAATTCTCATCTGTGCAATGTGAGAGTTTAAACAGAAAATGGCCTTACTACTTTCCCAGCTTTAATGCATATTCAAACATTTTCTGTCAGCTGTCATTTAGTTCCCTCAATTCCTTTGTGTGTGTGCACTGGCTGCCATTTCTGTTGTCACTCTGAACTGAATCCTAGGATCCTGAAAGATTTTCTTCTATACTGGCCTTCATACAATTCTCAGCACTGCAGGATTTAGAGGAATTTCAACTAATCCATTGAAAAATGTGACTGGCAAAATTAAATTCTTTGCCTGGTTCTTGCAGCTAACCCTCATCTGCTCATCAGCCACGGCAGAAGATGTAAAAGAGATTTATCAGCGAAGGATTTCAAATTCTCACATGTCTTTTCCACTCACTTTCTGCACACATCCAGACAATGAAGTTTTACTGGCACAAATGTTCACAGCAAATGAAAATCAAATCCTCATACGAGCATCTCTGGAAGGTGAGATTTGAATCTGAAAGGCATCCTGTGGGAAGTCCTTCTGTGTTCACCCATTCAAAGAGCGGGGAGATGGAAAACGTGGCGCATTTTCTAATTGAAAGTGATAAGCAACACATGTTGAATCTCAAGTATTTGCACTCAGTCCCCAGGGAAGAATACTGGGAGATGACAATGGTGAAATAAATTCACACAGCATCCAATCTAATGCTCATTAAAATGAATGAAAAGACAGCTTGAAATTGGACTAGGCTTAGAGGTCCCAGCCTAGTAAGGTACCCAAGCACGTGAGAAGTCATTGTCTTTAAGCTTGTGTTTAAACTTATGCACATGTTTAAATGCCAAGTTCCTTTTGGGCCAGAATAACTTGTCCTGCAGGGGAAACAAAAAACAAAAACCATACCAAAACAAAAACAACAACAACAACAAAAAAAAGAGGTTAAATTTGCTTGATATATTTTAAATGTTTAACAAAACATATCCACCAGCTAAAAAGAGATTTTCAATGAAAGTTTTGTACAGAGTTTGCATTGGCAGAATGCTAAATGATTCACCTTTTGGAAGTGGAAGTGCAGCAGATGCCATCAGATATTTTCTCCAAATCCTTTGAGGTTGGGTTGGTTTTGGTTTTTTGGGGTTTTTTTGGTTTTTTGCAGATGATTGTTCTGTATTATTCAAGTATGCTTTGATGATGAGAATTATAAACCCTGTGTTTTGCCTTTTCCCTTAGAAATACAGACTAGATCACCTCACCAAAAGTCTACCCAAACCAAGTATGCTTAAAACTTAATTTTTCGGGACTCTATGCTCCACACTGGATTCTAAAGGTAAAACCAATTCAGAATATGTCCTCCATTTCTTTTCCCAGAAAAGAACTGGGAAACTACTGGCACAGCTAACATCAGGAGAAGGGATTTTGTTTGTACCTACTTTAGAAAGAAAGATTATTCAGAAATATTTCAGAGGAGTTTTGTATCTGAGGAATGTCAAAGCTGGAACACATTGCTGAACTTACTTTTTAAACTACTTGAACATGAGCAAAAACTGCATAAACAAAACCAACAGAGAATGGAACTTTGTAGGTAATAATGTAAGGAATGGGTAGAGGCAATGGACCGTATTAATAATGTAATTTTAATTTGAAGTTCTAGTCTACTCTGATTGCAAACCACTGCTCACTTTAATACTTTAATGTCTCTGTACATGAAATGTGCCAATTTCTAGGCTGTTCAACAAAGAAATCATATTTATTCTCAGAAATATGGAATGTACATTATTGGAATGCTTCCTTTTGCTTTGTTATCAACTTTGTCATGGAATGAAAGAAATTCAATTTCAGATCGTATTCAAAACAGAAATTATTGATACTGTATCTGCTGTTGTTATGACAGTTAGAGATCTTTCAGTATTTCAATTCTGAAATCTTAAATTTGATACACTGCCTCTCAGGCATTTAATAAGAAACTAATCCTTAACAAACTTTAAGTTGAAAACTAACATCATGAATCTCATCTCATTACCTTTTCTCTAATGTGCTTCCTTTGTAACTTACCACTTCGTGGATGTGCACATCCAAACGTTATAAATCAAATTTCATACCTACATAAAGCACTGAAATAAATGGCTTTATGCTGGTGTAAAAAATCCAGTGATGAACTGGGCTCTGATCCTGCTTATTTTGTTCTCCTGGGAAATAAAAAAGGAAGACAAAGACAAGTAAAACATCAAGAAGAAGATCAAATGTGAGACAACATAAATGGCCTGAAATTGATTCCTTTTACTCTGGTGACATTTCATTAACTTCAGGGAAGTTTTGGAGGATTTTTATAGAGAGGCAAGTGAGAAGAGAATAGGGAGAAAGGAAAGAAAGATTTTTCTTCCAGACCCCAATAGCCTGATTTGCTGAACTGTGATTTTATATAGGGAAGAGCAGTACACTACTTTCAACTCTCCAAAATAACCTTGTCTCATCTCTTTATTCACATGTGACTTTGAAGCTCATTTATATCAAGACTTTCTGGGGAAAATCCCAGCTATGTAGCAGCCCAGAAAAAAGGCTTGTGCAAAACAATCCTAATCATAACTCTGGTATTTTTAAGTGTAAGTTCTTTTAACCTTTTTTACTGGTCACAATAAGAGGCTGTGACTATGTGATTATTCAGAAAGGTCCTAGGAAGATAGGTCATTTAAGGAAACCAAATATATTGTGTTTTCTGTCTGCTGGTGACTATTTTTTTAGTTACTCCAACCAGAATAAATGTGCCAACACATAGCTACTGGGAAGTGGAGCTTTTAATTGAGCAATGAACAGTCATCTGCATTTGGAGTATCCCCTGTTCCACATATTCACTTTCTGACTCAAAAATCAGGCTATAACCAGAATTAGGCCCAAAGTTCCTGCTATTTTTATCATTGTACCATTTAGTACTTGATTTAGATGAAACATTCAAATTTTGGGGTGGGCCTCAGCTTGCAGATTCTGCTACATCTAAAAGTAGATGTCTGTGAGAGTCTGGAGGCAGTTGTTGCAAACCAGGGATCTGGAGCCACTCCAAACACAGCAGCAGAGCTGTGGCATCTCCTCAGGTTTAGACAGTGTGGAGAAAAACACACATCCCCTGGGCTCAGCTCACTGAGTGTCCTGGAGTGTCCCAAATGACACTGGCTGCGTTTGGCAAACAAACGAAACTCACAGAGCCCGTGGCAGCCACAAAGAATGGGGAAAAATAAAATATTATAAAGAGCTGGTGAGCAGACACCTCCAGCAAATAGCTCTCAGGGCTCTGTTAAGACCACAGCCAGGGCAAATCTAATCAGTGTCATAATTACAGAAGCAAATTCAGGTTCAGTCTGATTGGTCCCACTTTTGCTGGACAAATCAGTGTCATGGCAGTCAAGAGAGCCACTTTGCTGTAGCAAATGTAAAACGACTCTGTGACTGTAGAACTGCTGATAATAAAACATGAATAAATGTCCCAGAGAAGCTGTGGCTGCCCCTGGATCCCTGGAAGTGCCCAAGGCCAGGTTGGATGGGGCTTGGAGCAACCTGGGCTGGTGGGAGGTGTCCCTGCCATGGCACAGGGCTGGAATTGGATGATCTTTAAGGTCCCTTCCAACCCAAACCATCCACTTGTTCTATGATTTTATCTACTTTGCTAGAAAATAAATAATAAAATATTCTATAACTCAGGCTGTGCACTGAATTCAAGAACTTGCCTGATTTCAATACTTGCATACAGCTGGTGCTCTTGTTCTTTGAAATGTGTCGATTTTATTTTCTATTTTAAAATATGTTTTTAAAACTTCATGACAGTCAGGCAGCGCCAGTATGAAAGTAAGTTTTATAGCCAACTAAAATCCATGGAAATCTGTATTCCTCATAGAGAGATTAATGCAGCTGCTGGTGCAAACAGCAGTGCCTCAAGGTGTGCTTATATTATTTTGTGAAAGATACCTGCTGTGAAGGGTGGTTGAGCACAAAGCTGCCAGATGCTCTCTGTGAATTGCATATCTGTAAGGTCATTTGTGTGTTCTGATGACTGAGGTGTCAATGACAAAATTATGGAACAAAGAAAAAAATCTTTACCAGGCCTGAGCTTAACCTCATGACTGCAATAATACAGCATTTGATGGACTTTTAATGGAACTAAATTTAATTCAGAAGAAATGTAACTGAGTCATGATTCCACCTGTCTTCAGCTGCTGCTGATGCAGTTTTCTCTCCCAAGCTTTTAAGGGTTGCAAAGGTGAAGAAAATGTGCTTCTGTGTATTTATTGATGTCATGCATAACTTCATCCAGGAGAGTTCTCAGTGGGTTTTGTTTGTCAGCGCAGTGCCAAGTGGAAAGGACAAAATTCTTCTTAGTCTTTATAAAAATGCAAATGTGAAGTTTTCCATCACTGTGGTGTTTTCTAGAGACCTCAACAAATGCTTCATCCCTTGTGCTGTTCTCCTGTCAGAGTGAGAAGGAACTCCTGGAGGTCTCCTAGGTTAAACTCACAGTCAAAAAGATTGAGGTGAAAGAAAACACCTGGATGGAGATGTTCACAGCAAATATTCCTGAGAGAGGGGGAATGTGCAAATCAGGCACCCAGGGACAGATCTGAACTTACTCCTGGTGGAATCTGGAGATGACTCAAGGGTTTGTGTTCTATTAAATAAAAAAGGGATGCAGCAGTCACACAAAGAACTTTGTTTTACTTGATGGTTTTGGATCTCTCAAACAAATCAGCTGAATAAAGACCGTGGAGCAATGAATGTCAGTCATGCAGGATGAATGCTGGAAATTTAAGGAACTACAAGGACCTAAGAGTTCTACAGTCAAGAAAAATCAAGCTTTCTGTGCAAAGGTGTGACTGTGATTCCTGATGTACAAAGCAGGGAGTAACTCATTAAAAATGAAAGCTAATAGTAGCTTTCCTGTGACATCTGTGAGCCCAGTATTGGAATATTGTGTAGTCAGTGAGAGTGCTCAGTGATTTTAGAAGGATATTAAAAAGATGAAAAAAAACTGAGCAGACAGCAGGCACAAATAAAGGCTTTTGAAGACATAAGAAATGCCTGGGAGTGATAAATATTTAGATTTTCACAAGGAGATTGAGAACTGACTTCATTAGAGCACATAAATACTCTCTCTGAAGAAAATGCCAAGTGCTAAAAGACCTTTAATCATGCATAATTGTTGAAATTTAGGAATGGATTGATATAAATTCAAAACAAAGCACAAATCCTTAACATGGAAAATAATTACAGTGAACTACAAAAACTGTGACAACTCCTCAGTCTCCTGAAATCCTCAAAGTCATTCCAGAGTATGAATAAAAAGTGATTGCTGTCTGTCAGAAGATAATTTGATGACATTAGAGTGGTCTGTGATATGTCAGAATCTGACTGGGCCATCTAATAACTTGAAACTTTTAAAACTACAAAAAGAGTTCGTGCAGGCTCTTCAAGAATACCAAGAAGCAGAGGAATCAGGAAGTTCGAACAAGGAATTTCTCTTTTGCTGAGAAAGATGGATGATGTCAGGATGAGCTGCAGAGAAGATTGGCAGCACAACCAAAGCTCAAGGCAGGCTGGAACAAGCATGTGGATCCCTGAGAATACAAAAGCAGCTTGGAACTCGATTCCAAAGCCAAAGTGCTGCTTTGTGAGTGCTGGAAAGTGCTGCTGAAGGCTCACACAGCTTTGTGGCCAAGGCTATTGACCCTTCCTTTGCTTTCTTTGTTCATATCACTTCTAGCAATCTTAATTTGTCTTGCTTTCAGGGGAATCCAGAGTAGATGGTCCTTTGGGACTTAGATGACATTTATTTATCTTTGTGTCATGCATCTGTAACAACAGAGGGAAGGACAAAACTTCCATGTCCAAACACACTGATCTGTTAGTGTATATATATAAAAATAATCTCCTGAAGGATGAAGTTCAAAAAGAAAACAAATTTATGATATTAAGCATGGAAATTATATTTAATAGGGCATTGAAAAATATATTTAGAAACTGAAATCTGAAGCTCTCCTGGGAGAACCTGTTTATCAAATTTCTAACTCAGTTTGTGGATCAGATAGTTATGGGCAGGCTCAAGGAGACTCAAATGTTTTTGCATTGTTTGCATCACTAGACCTTCAAGCCTTCTCAGATTCACTGATATCATTAATGACATTTATTGATAAGCAAACATGAAATGATACAGCCCTCTCATTCTGTCTGAGTGTACTCAGATATGGATTCAGATTAAGTTTTGGTTAATTTATCAATATTTCTATAGTTTCTGGGTATACTTATTTATGAATTGTAAAAGACAGCACAGTGAGAAGATGTCAAGCAGCCTATCCAAAGCACAGACACCTCTCAGGCAAACATTTGGCAAGACCTACAAAGTATTTTATGCTTACAATTAACTTTGGGGTCATTTTCCATAAGAGCAGGGCTCTGGTTTGTCAAAGCATCCACTACCACTAAGCCTTTTTTGTTACATTTACAGAATCTGAAACTAGAATGCACTGCTCATAGAATTTATTCAGTGATGCCTATATTAATTCCCTAAAATCTTCTGGTTAAACCTGCTAATATCACTTAAAAACCCTTGATCACTTAAAAATCCTTCTGATCTTGGAGACTTTAGCTCATGGAACTGATCATGTTCTTGGATAAACTTCTGAAATGCTGAATTAACCTTCTTCTTAAACTATGTGACTCATTTCTTATGTAAATTTCTCTGTCTTTGGACCCCAGAGATAACGTTTTGTTTGTTCAGTGGTTTCTTTTGTCAATATAACATCTCTCCTTCATCCATATGGTGCATATCCATAAAACATGACCAGACTGAGCCATCCCTTGGCTTCCCTGAAAGATAATTATGAGTAGATGATAATCTTGCATGTGACAGGGAAATTGCAAGGCTTGGCTCTTGTCTTCAGGGAAACTTATTTGGCTTTTCATATGGTTGCTTCTGCAGTAATACTGTTCACTATGGCAGCCAAGGAAATGATGATTTCTGATGATGCTCAGATTTTACATTAAAAATTCCTTGTTTCCTAAGCTATCCTGTACAGTTGATGGCATTTCTTATCAGTCATAAACTGAAAAAAGAGAAAAAAGCTCAATTTTCAGGCGTTAGCCTTTCTTTTCTCTTGCCGGAACACTTGAAAGTTGTCTGAAGCAGATACTGCTTTAAATATGATACCATATTCTGATGCCACCCAAATTTCTAATTAACTTTGGTTTTATATATATATATATATATATATATAGTTGTTATTGTTGTTGAGGTTTTTTGTTTGTTTTTGTTTTTGTTTTTGTTTTTATTTTTGGTTTGGTTTGGTTTGGTTTGGTTTGGTTTGGTTTGGTTTGGTTTGGTTTGGTTTTTTTGTTTTTTTTGCTTTTGCAGATTCACTCCAAACTACCAGCAGACAGATCAGAATCTACTCATGTTGTGCCTCTGGTCACTAAACCTTAGTTATGTATGGAATAAGCTTTGGATACAAAAAACTGGAGCTTTATTTTCTTAATATTCTTAATACATTTTTGGCAAACACGTTCTTAATTTTTAGGTAAATTGTTCAAAGTTAGTGATGCTCTATGATTTATGTACTTTACACGTTCAGAGGATTATGGATAAATATAATTTTGGACCTGTTTGTAAAGACAGGTACAGCTGGAGCACGCAGTGTGAAATTGTGAGGAATTCTGGTGATGGTTTCACTACGTGGCTTTAATTATAGGAGGTCAACAAACAAACAAAATATACAAGACAAAAAATAATTATTGCAAAATATTGCAGACCAGAAGAAAGATTTATGATTAAGTTTGTGGTTTCCCCAAGTTAAAGAAACCAAAAGGTGAATAAGTCAAAAGGGGAAACCTTGAGTTTGTTTGATTTGAATTCCTGGAAATTATTTTTTTTTCTAGATGTCCTTGTTCTTTTAGCTGCAACAAATGACTCAATTTCAGAATGAATAGCTAATATCCCAAATTATCAAAAATTATCTGCATGGTGATGGAAATTTTACAATAGGAAGTATCAGAAATTTCTGCTCTATAGGTCTTTTAGTATCAATGTATTGCTTTTGATTATTTTTACTCAAAACTAGTTAATAATTCCTCCAGTACCTATTTACATATAGAAATAATATTCCAGTAATTCCTAACTGCAAGATATATTTATATCTAGGGTTAAAAATCAAGTTTGTGAATGATTTTATGTAAATGTAGAATGAATTTGTGTTGTTACATTGACTCCTTTCCTACCAAAACAGAAAGAAGGAATAAAACAGAACAAATAAAAATGAACAATAGCTTATACTTCCCTTAATGGCTTTTTAGAAATTGCAGGGTTATGCCATTTTCATGGAAAAATTATTGTTCTCTTTCTAATTCAGTATTTTAGTTTTAAATATGTTTCTCCAGCTTGTCTCTTTTATGCTTTTGCGAATAGAATAATCAACTGTGCAGAGCTGTGATCCAGCAGGTCAAGCAAAAGTATTTTGGGCTTTTTTAGACCTCATGTGAAAAATTATTGGTGTTCCCAATGGGAAGAGATTTGAAAGGGTCAGTTGGATCTGGGAAATGGTCACAGGACTGGTGAGCAACAGAGGCACTCACAGTTGTGAAAATTTAATTAAATAATTACCCACAGTTTCAGACTGTAAAATGTAGGGATCCTCATGTGATTATTACCATTTCGCCTGCTCCTGCTTTCCATACATAGACAGTTATTTTAGTATCTCAGGCATTTTTACATTTTTTTGCTGAAATGTTAAATCTTGAAGTGTTATCATCAATAGATTCTGTCAAAATGTCCAGCACCAGTCTGGAAAACAACCTTAACAGGTAAAATTATGGTATTCAAATATAACCCACATTTATTTCTGTCACCTGAGATGCTCTTTCCAAAATTCCTCCTAAATAAAGTAATACATTATTGTTGTTGTTATTATTGTTGTTGTTGTTTCTATTCACTTTATTTCTATTTCTTTGCATCTCAACAAAGGTTCAGCATCACCTCAGAGGCACCAGCCTGTGAAGTAGAATGTAAATAACCACCACCAGTTACATCTTGAAGGGGATTTTATATGAAATGAATTGATCATTTCTGATCAATGCCTGATGGATCCAAATCCCCAAGAGACAGACTGAATGCAGGCAGGAAACCTCCCTGTGCAGGTGGAATGCCCAGTGATGAGGACAAACTTCCACTTTTCCAGTCTCAGCACCCTTTTCACACAGAAATCCTTCAGAACTGTCGGCCTGGAAGCTCCAACCAGAATTTACCTCACTCAGAAGAAACACATATTATTCATTTTTAATTCATTATTCCTCATTTCAGCTATAAGCTTTTGACTGCTTCACTGTGGTTAGATTACTTCTTTTTCCTTTCTAATATCTCACTTCCCCAGCCACTCACCCACTGCCAGTTTCATTTCTCTGGAATGCCATAGGTGAGCTGTTCTCACCCCCAGTGCTCTTAAGAACATTATTTTGCAAAAGGCTTCTTGCAAGACAGAATTATACAGACACAAAGAAGTCAGAAGCACTTACAGGAAAAAGAGATTACACTAGATGTCTTCATCCTGACACTTAAATAGAGCGTGACACTCTTAAAATATTAGTAGAACATGGGACATCAAGAATATAGTAAAATGTTTGTGCTCTATTAACAAAAAAAAAAAAGAGATGCCTAGGTGCATAAAGGGAGATTAAAAGCCAGGAATGACAGGATGGGTTAGGGAAAAAAAAGATCTGTGAGGCAGCAATATTATCATGTGGAGAAAACAGTGTTGTACTTTATAACAGATGAAAGCTTCTGTCTATGGCATGAAAGAGATAAAAAAGAAAAGCAATAAATTCTGCATAATCCAAACTGATTGCTCAAGCCATGCACTGCTCATTCCCTGGCACCAGCCAAAGGATAAACATCAGTGCTATGTACGTAAAGGCTGCTTTCATAAATATTTAAAAAGTACTACATGAGTCAGTGCAGTAAATAAAACCATATATTAAAATAGATGGAATATGTGAATTGAGGTCACAAAGAATAGAGGCATCAATCTAAGCCTGCTCAACCCTGGGATCAGCAGATTCAGGTTTTTTTTTCCCACTCAAAGAAACATTAACTGAAACACGTGAAGAGAAAGGAGTTCAAGCTTGTGACACTCCCAAGTGCTGCTTCTGGTTCAAGAACGGCTTATGGGGGCAAGGAAGAAAAAGAGATGAAATAAAAAATCCTCCCAAGAATAAGCAGTTCCACATTTAGTTATCATTTGTTTCCTGTCACATTTAGGGAATATTAAAACCCTCTTTTTCTCCGTGACATGTGAATTTCTGATCAGATTTTGTCTTTCCTGGCGTCCAACCTGAGTGAAGCCAATTTCAATTTTTTTCACATAAATATACATAACATCATGTATGGGGAAATCAGCTACAGATAGGGTTAAATTGTCCTTTTATTTTTGTGGGATTTCTTTAGTGTTGGCCAGTATCTCATTGCAAAATTAGAGAGAATGTAAGAAAGAATAAACAAGATAAATATTTCATTAGTTACACATGAATTTTCTTCCATGTGCAACTTCACAGGCTGCAAATGAAAATGTTGCATGCTGAGATAATTCAAATGTTCAACAGGAAGAGAGGCAGAGGGTCTTCAGTGGAAGAGAATTTCACCAGTAAATCATTCTTTGAGGAAGAAATCCAACTTTTTGAAGTGATTCTGCTAGAATTATATCTGTATTCCTTAATTTTAACTGCTGCAGATGTTGTTTACCACATCCCTCCCTCCCAAGCCCATCCTACAAAATAGTTACTCTGTATTGGAAACAAAAATCATATCCTCTAAGGTTTGTGTATCATCATCCCCAGTACTAAATGTCAGTTGCTCTTTTTGGTGTCATGGAACAGGAACCCCACAAAAAACCTTTATCCCTTACCACAGCCCTTCATTGATGAGGAAATATCTTCAACAGAGTTAATTCTTCTGTTGCTGTAGTAAGGAAAAAAAAAAAACAAAAAACCTAAAAACATGGGCAGTTTTTCTCATGACTATAATGAGGAAAATGTACAAGGGAAAAAAAAAAAAGGAATTGGATTAGTAACAGGATATCGCATTTATGAACAGATATCTAACAGATATTCCGCATCTGCCTATTTATTTTTCTCCTTACCAGGGCGATTCCTGTATCAAACTCCTAACAATTTGTAAACGTGTGAGAGCATTTCTTTTAGAAAATTACTAATTTGAGAGCATCAGGGGATGAAATATTCACTGTCCACCCAAGTATAACGTTCCAATAGTTAATTTCATTCATCCCTGAAATGTTTCCCTTCTTTCTGTCCTGAATACATCTCCCTCCAGCTTCCAGCCCTAGTGTCTCATTATACTTTTGTCTGATAGATCAAAGGGGTCTCTTCCCTCAGAAATCTTTTTATGTTAATACTGATCATCCATAGTTCTATAAGTTGAATTTTGATGTTATTGAAGCTGATTTGAGTTTCCATTTTGTTTTTTTTTAATTGTTATTATTCTTGCACTTAATGAATACTGGAATGTTAAGTTGCAATGCCTGACATATTTAATGTTGCTTTATTTTAGTCTCTGCACCTGTTTGACAACCTGAATGACTACTGATAGTTTGGGGGGATTTCTAAACGTCCCTGTCAGTAAATTTGTTTCTCTAAAATGTTTTCCAAAACCTGCAAGACCCTGGAAAATCACTTTTTATTGCCATAGCCAATGACCTTGTCATGGGATAATGCTTAAAATCCTCCCTTTTCTGCCTGAAGTGCTGTTATACTTTTAGAAAGGGATGCACTTCAGAAAAAAAAAAAGTCAGTCCTTGAGACTTGGTATGTAAGAGAACATGGAAAATAGTTTAAAGTTAAATCACATTATGATATTTAGCTAGTCAGTATAATTTTAATTTTGAAGAAACCGCTTCAAGGCAGCCTCACACTGACCCAGTTTCTCACTGTCATTCCCTCGGTACAAATTGATAACGCGCTCTCACCCCTGCAGAATTTCCACATTGACAGAGGAAATTTAACTCCCTGCATGATGAATGGCCGAGGCAGGGCTCTGTCAAACATGCAGCAGGCACTGGGATATTCAATGCCTCCGACAGCCCCAGAGTGATGGTCCTTGGGAGGGGTGCAAAGCCGACCGTGACAAAACCGCGATTCCCGAATTTCAGCCTCCTGAAAATAACGTCAATAAAATGGCACGGCACAAATGGGACTGCTGACCTCATCACTTACAGTGGAGCAGATCATTTGTATAAACAAGTTATTCAGGTGCTTTAATGCACTTTGTGGTTGATTAATAGGGCTTCCCTTCACCTCTTGCACGTCAGATGCTGGAGGGTGTTTGAGAAGGGAGAGAAGCGGGGCGTGGGCCTGGGGTGGAGCAGCATGCTGGGAATTTCAATCCTGTGCAGAGCTTTGCTGCAGATCTTCAGCTCTAAATTGGGCAAAGAACATATTTGCTAAGGCTTCACCTTAAGGAAGTGTCATTCATGAATATGCCTATAGGTGCTATAGAAATACTCCAGAAATGCCAATTTCATGGCAGACTTTTTGTATGTGATAGTGTGAGACTTGTGCCAAGCAGCACAGCAACCTAATTTTTAAACCAGCTCAGCTGGTATTTGTTCTTCTGACTACAGATATCTGTTCTCCTAGCAAACCTTTCATCGTGCTTTAGGTAATTTTTCTCTTTCCTTCATCTTATTTTGGAATTGGAAAACATGGGAGAAAACAGAGCAGCTCCTGTTACAGCCAGAGCTGACCTGGAACATTGTGCTGTGTGTATTCATAGCAAACGAGGATTTGCAATAAAGGCAATGTTTTATTGAAGCGATGATTTAAACTAATGTTTTCCAAAATAGCAAAGTGTTCTGCACCCATCTGTTTGACTTGTAAGGAATGAATTTTCAAAGGTCATTCCAGGTATCCCAGGATTTCAAGTTGTCATCGGTTTCTGAAGTATGAGGCAGGGAAATGATTCAAAGGCAGGGCTGTCTGGTTTCTGGGTAATTCCCATTGTGCAGGGAAGTCTTTCACTCCAAAGGACTCCACCTAAGCCAGTTGTAGAGCCACCCTGCACCAGGCAGCCTGCACCTGCTCCTCTTCCAGCAAATAACAAATGCCTGCATTTATTTTAATTTTCTAAGGAAACTTTAAGGTTTGTTTTGCCTTGGGTTTGTTTTTATTTGGTTTGATTTTGGATTTTAGAAATTTTGAGACTCTGTTACAATTTAGATCAAGCTTATTGAATAATTTCTGATTTTTTCTACTGAAAAAAATACAGCATTAATGAGGTAGATAAGATTCTTTATTCACTTTGCAGTCTTTATTTCTGTCATTTTCTTTAGACCTAGATTTTGGAAAGTCTGGCTAATTCTTTTGCTTTTGTCTCTCTTATGGTTTCTTGGCACTGTTCAAAGTCAAAAGAGGACATTGCTGAATAAAACAATAAAATCTGTTCTTAAATTCCAGATCCAGCTAGAGAGAGAAAGAGCTTAGACAACTGTCAGGAATACCTGTTCTTGTCCATCATAAATTATACCTCTTGTACAATATAATTATAAAATTAATTTTAAAATCAGATTTCTTACCTATACAGTCCAAGGCATTTAGGGAAGCTCTTTGGATGCACATGTCTCAAAAGAGATGCAAGAACAAGTAGACTGCATTATGCACTCATGTGTGAAGCATTAATTTACATATTTTCATATTTTGCTTAATTTTTTTGTGCATTTGCTCTCATATTAAAAGCAAGAGCGAAACATTTTATATTTTTGCCTACTTCACAGTAGCTGGGTTATATATGAAGAAATACTGGTCTGCAATTTAGGCTTCTCCAACTTATTCAGGCCTTCATATTCTCCTTAATGGTTTACCTTTCCTTCCACAGCCCTTACAATGTACTATTCATCCCCCAGCAAAACTCTCACTCCCACTCCCCCAGTTTGTAATTTTCAAGGAAATATCTCCTCACTTGATGGAAGCCTTATGATTAACCAATGGACCACATTAACTGGAATGTGTTCAGCTTTTCACAGAAATGCAAGAGGAGGAAAAAACACCAGATGCTGCTCTTGGTTGAAGGAAGAAAAACGACTTCTGGGAAAGGCTGTCCATTCAATGCTCTCTTAAAGTCTGTGCATGTTCCCCCTCTGGAACAAAGGAAAACTCACCCTCCCCCTAAGTCCATAAGATATCTTGTATCTGCAGATAATGGGCTCACAAGGACCTTACTAATTCTGGTGGTTGGCAGGGCTCTGAAAATCACCAGAACTGCCTTTCAGTGTTTTGCTGCATCTCTGGGAGCCAGGGAGGCAGAGGGAAGGTGTGGGGCTGACATTTTATAAGTTTCTTATATGGAAACTTGTTGGACTTTTTTCTTTCCATGGGAAAGCTGACTTCTCTGCAGATTTCTGTAAAAACAAACCTGTGTGTGTGTGTTTTCAAAAACATAGCTTCTCTCTCCCCCAGAGGAGATAGGAAGTGTCTCTCTTTCTAAACCAATGAGGTGAATAATCCTTATCTTGGAATTCTAAGCATTTGCACGAGTCTTGCTCTGAACATAAAGGAAGAAGCATGTTAGCTCTGAACGCGGGCACCTATAACCCAAAAGCCTTCTGAACAATGGAGTAATTTTAATAAATAATATAAGCCTTCTGATAATGGAGTCAAAGAGTCCTGATTCATCACCCCACACAAGAACCTATAGTAATACATGGTTTCCCCAGCACTGATCTTCGCCAACAGGAAGGAGCCAGGCAGAGCTGGGCTGCTCAGTGCTGCTCTGATTGCTGCTGCCTCTGCTGCCGTCTGTCCTTCTGTCCTGGGAGGGGTGCAGGGGGTGTGGGGAGCACTGGGCAGCACTGACCCACAGCTCTCTGCTTTCCTGCTCCTGGATTTTTCCTGGCTCATGTTTGCACAAGCTGTTCCTGTCTCTGGACTGAAGAACGCTGACCTTTAGTGTTCACATAAATACCCAGCTGTGTACTAAACATTCTGAGTGTTATGTATTGATCCTCACATCATCCCAAGTGTTTTATCAGGCAGGAACATCACCTGCCTGGTAAAGCTCTTTGTCTTCTCTGGTGCTCACCTCTCCTCACTGCGCGGTGGCTAAATCGTGACACAACTTAACATCCTGGTTGCTCTTTGTGTGATCAATATTCATTTGCACAGCCAATATTCCTGGTACTGCTGGAGTCAGGGGTCAGGGCCTGCTGCAGCTTTCAGCACAGGAGGGGCATTTCTTTCCTGGAATTGTCATTACTCTTCTCTGTGATCTTCTCATCAGGAAACTGCTGTTTCACATGTTCCCAGCAAGGTAAGCAGAGAGGAGCTCAGACCAATACCCAGATGAAAACACAACTTGGCTTTGCAGTTAATAACATGACTGGGATTGAAATCAGAAGCTGTATTCTCTTTTAACCCTGGTCCCAGCTCTGCTTCTGGGTAGATCTTCCTGTTGCACTGTGAGAGGATTTGTTAATTCAGTTGCTACAGAGGGCAGGAGATATCTGCCAGCACAGATGTTTTACTGCAGTGCCATCCATTTTAACTAAGGATGTATGAATTAATATTTCTGATTCAGTTATGCAATCTTTGCTGACAAGTGCTGTCTCCTATTCCAACACCTCCCTTAAAAAAGGAGTACCTGGCTGAGCAGGAATGTAGCAAACACAGTCCTGCTGTCTGGATGTAGTTTAAAGAGATTTACTGTGGCTGCAGGTAAAGGAGATAGAACTTTCAATATTACACTAAAAGTATTTGCATCTAAAGTATGTTCTTCTAATCCTGCTCACAGCCAGGAGAACAATTAGTTTATAATGCAGTCATAAAGATTTGCTGGCAGTATATCAGGTGCTTTGGGACAGGAAAGTTGGTCCAGCTGCACTGGAACCACTTGCACAGTCTTGTACAGAAGTTTATGTAGGTTTTTCCTGTTGGGAAAGGAAGAGGAAAAAATTCCAGCAGTCTTTAAAAACCCTGAATGGGGATTTCAGTCAGGTTTGTCACTACATTGGTGTCGTGTTGTTTACAGAAACTTCTTGGTGAAATCATTCCTGAAGGTGGAGTGAAATTTTATTCCCTGTGGAAACTTTATTTCCTGTGGTTCCCAACTCTGGGAATCTGCAGCTGCTCCTGTGCTGTGCAGGAATGATTGATCCATGAACATCAGATGAGCATCAGGTCACCCCAACCCTGCAAATCAAGTGATAGATCTTGCTTCTCCAGCATGACCCTGCATTTGTGACACTTTCCTCTTGCTGTACCTTCATTTTTCCCAGAGATGAGTCACATTGTGTTTTTGTGAGGCTGTGACCACCAGCCTGGATAATGTTTTTTTCTCTCTGGCCTATTCCTGCAGTTTTCCCACTCAATTTCATTTACCTGGTAATGAGGGGAAGAGGCAGGACAGGTTTTAGTGTACCCCAGCAAGTTTCAGAGTAAGGCTGACATTTCTATTTCTAACTCAGCCCTGCAAGTAACATCTTGTAATACAGAGCTTGTGTGATTTGAGTTCCATGGGGGAGTTTATTGTGCCATATCAAATTCTTTGCTGTAGATGAGGAGTTAGAAAGGTAAATAAAGCAAAGCAAAAACAAACCAAGACAAAACAAAAACAAACCGAAGAAAATAATTGGAACAAAACTGAAAGCATTATTCTGTCAACATTTGCAACTCTACTCACTTTTACTGGAGCTGTAAGCAAACAAAATTCTAATTTGAAAATAAAGGGGGGGAAACCCAAGCACTAGGATGAATGCAGAAATTGGCATTTTAATCTGTATTCACATAGAAATTTTAGACCCTCTGAGATCTCACAGCCCTGTGGGAACCAGCAGCAGCAGCAGGGCAAGAGAGATTTGGCATAAGATAAGATGGAAAATATTAAACTCAGAGGGAGAAATAAATTGAAAGTTGTCGTAACCAAGGCAGCAGACAGGTGAGAACCACGTACAATGTTTCTTCATGTTGACTGAGGCACATCTTATGACATCAGTTTTAGCACCTGCATACCAAAAATGCAAATAGAATTATTCCTCAAATATGCAGGGAAAAAAAAAAAAGAAAAAAGAAAAAAAAAAGGGAATTACTCTGATCTCTGGTCTGTCTGATATTACCTTTTAGATATTTACAGGACTTATTCACAGCCCTGTGCTGCTTACAGAACACAGCTTTACAGAGCCCATCCTGAGGATAATTCAGCAGAGAGAAGCAATTATCACTTCTCCATCCCTGTGAAAGGTAGGACAAGAGCAGTTTGTTTCATTTATAGTGAGGAAAATTTGGGTTCAATATTAGGAGCAAAAAGACTGTCAGGGCTAAGATACACTGGGATATATTGACCAGGCAAGCTGTGGAGTTCCAACATGGGAGATCATCACGAACAGATTATACAAAAACCTCTTATGGTTGATGAGAATAACTGAACCTATTTAAAAAATACAAAACCCCATTTTTTTGGCTCTTGCAAATGTATGGTTCCATTTTCTGGCTGATCTGGGATAAAATAGGAAACCATCTGAGAATTTAAACAAACAAAACAAAACAAAAAAAAAAAGAAGGCCAGCAAGCACAATGTAATTTATTCTCAAGTACTTTGCTTTCCTTCACAGCATCTTCTTTAGCAGTCCATCTCCATGAAAAGCCTCTCTCTGCCTCATTTCCTCCTGAGGAAGAAAGTGCTAAAAGAGAGAGGTTCTGTTCTAAGTGTTCTTATAAAAAAGAACACACAACCCACTCAACTATGAGGCTTCTGGTACCTTCTTATTGTCTTGGTTTTTTGCCATTTCTCTTTTTCCTCACCACAGAGGTATGACACTATTTTTTTCCCCCTGTTCAAAGTTCAAACTATACAGCCCATGGATGTGGTGTTCATTTACCAATAATTTCCCTTTAGTGCTGTATCTTCATTTTTTCTGCCTGTGTGACAGCAGATTGCTCTTTCCAAAGGATCTTTTTTGAATCCTGGTCACTCTACTGATTTGCATTAGCAAATCTTAGGTGCTCTGCATTGCAGCATTGCCTGGTAACCTCTCTCTCTTGATTAGCTGCATAGGGAATGTGGACCTAAACTTTTACTTTGCAATACATTTAAATTAATTATCTATAGCATATGATGGGATCAGCAGTCTGGGTATGTTTGTATTAGAGAATCAGCACCTGGCATAGATTTGGTGGGGGTTTTTAAGGGTTTTGGTTGTTAATTTAAGCTACCACAATGAAAGTACTTTAAAAAATAGGTATTGGCCATGCAGTTCTACAGTTGCCAGATCAATAGATTTGTGCTGCCCAAAACATTCCTGCTTTAGTGTTATTTTCTCCCATGAGGCTATTTGAATGGTAAAAAATTCTCATAAAATCAGAGAACCTTTAAGGAAAAGATCTCTAAGATCTTTGAGTCCAACCATCAACCTAAAACTGCCAAGTCTACCCCTAAACCCTGTCCCCAAGAACCACATCTCCCCATTTATGGAACATTCCAGGGCCAGCCTGTTCCAATGCTTCCCCAATCCTTGCTCACATGAGCAAGTTCTTTGCTCCAGATGGTGTCCAGCCATACCTGCAGCCTTCACAGCCTTCAAGTTGTTCCCTTGGCAGCATTGCTGGACTCCACAATTTGCATTGTATATTTTCCAAGGGAAAAACAGTGGGGCTGTGATTTGGCAGTTCCCAATTCTCTAAACATCTCTGCCCCAGTCTTCCCTGGTTTCAGGAAAGATTTGCTCCTGGGTTTCTGCCTTTATACAACAATTACAGTAGAATTGATATAGAAGAGTTCTAGGGCAAAAATACACCTGTAATAAAATACACCTATTTTTCAGTCTTAGGATGGCAAAGATCAAGCCTAAGTCACTAATTATAGATAAACTAGAAGGGAAAGATTAATTTCATGTAAGTAATTTTTAAAATTAAAATTCACACTGTGCTTTGGGTGTATGAGAGGAGAAGGAATGCAAGAGAGTTTCCACCCAGAAATGTGAAAAAAAAAAAAAAAGGAAAAAAAAAAAAAAAAGGAAAAAAAAGGTGGGCTTTCTTTTTTCCCAAAACATTGAGGGCTTCTGCCTGTATGGATCCAGATTTACTGCCATGGTGTGAAGCAGTGCACAGTCTTTAGAACACACTGAGTGCTCACAGGTTGGCTGGGTGCATGGTACATCCTGCCAGCACTTTCACTCCTTTACTGCAGCCTTCTGAGGCCAGGACCCACCTGTACTTCAGAGGAGGGAAAAAGGTGTGGATTCCATCTCTCTGCAGGTGATGTGGCAGCTCTGCAATACTCACTGCAGGGATTTTGGCTCAGAGCTCACTGGTGCCCATCCCTAAATCCCCACCTGTGTGACTGAGAAGGGGACAATGCCTGTGGGCTGCCCTGCAGAGAGCTGCCAGGCTTGGCTGCACATCATTAAATGTATGGATTCCATGCATGCAGGCTGGGGATTTACCACTGATTCAGAAAGACAACAATCCACAGAAGGAGCTCAGGCTCGAAGCTGGGCAGTTGCCTGATCAATTTGTGAAATCACAAATAGGCAAAGATAGTGCTACTTTTGTTTTCAGGGTGTTTTGTCTGGATGTATTCTCTTTTTTCCTGCTGTGTGGAGCAGAAGATCTTTTCTGATTACATTCTTTCTGGGCAGCCATTCCTCCCTGCAAACACTCTCTGACTGCTTGCAGATTTTTGTGAGCACATTACTAGGGAAAATATGTCAAATGACACTGACCTTGCAGCTAAAGCCACGTAAAAACCAGCAGGTTTGGTTAGCTGGGATGTGTGCACGTGTTGCATTTTGGGTTTGGTTTGCATGGATTCCTGCCAGCTGAGCTACAGGTTCAAACAAGACATCAAAACCCCCTCCAAATCTCCCCTTTTATTCTGGCCTCACAATGAAACCACCATAAACACTTGGCTCCTCTATTTGAGAATAAAAGTCATGACTCACCACTACTTTCTTCCAGCTTTCTGCCATTTCTAACTCCACTGATTTCAGTGCTGACCTGATTTCAGAGAAGTAAATTGACACAAACTTAAAATGATACAACATAAAACCAGATCCCTAGGGCTTAAAAGATGTATTGCAATAATGTCTGTTCGTTGACCTTTGAGAAATGAATATGGAGATTTTGGTTGAGTTTCTATTTGCAGCACAGAGTCAGCACTGAAGCCACCATCACTAATGCATCTCCTCTCTGCAGCGCAAGGGCTCAGCAGAAATATACTCCTTTACTCCATCAGGACAAGTTTAAGGGACACTGCCATATATCTTAGGAGAAGAGGCCACCTCTGGGGTCATCAAACACTGCATTCTGCATCCATATCACACACACAAAAATCTACTTTATGCAATGAAAACCTTTCCCTTAAAGAGATTTCGTTTTTGTTCCTTTTTGCTTGGCAATAATCCTCTCCAGCTATCACATGGGTCAGTGAAAAAGCTTTGGCAAGGACCTTGGGAAATGGCTTTAGTTTGTTTTTATTTTTTCACCTTTCAATTCTTTGACATGAACAATAAAATATTCAAACAACAAAATATTTGAACAAAGAAACAACATTTGACAACTTGCAGGATAAACCTGCCGCAAGAACTGTCCCTGTGTTGGGAGCTACATGAACATCACAGAATCATGGAATGGTTTGGCTGGGAAGGGACCTTAAAGAACATCCCATTCCATCCCCTGCCATGGGCAGGGGCACCTCCCACTATCCCAGGGTGCTCCAAGCCCATCCAACCTGGCCTTGGACACTTCCAGGGATCCAGGGGCAGCCACAGCTTCTCTGGGCAAATAAGGACTGAGAAGATTTTGCCTCTTCCAGAAGGATTTTTATCCCACTCTCACCTGTGAGACCTGAATGTGGCCATTCTTTATCCTCTCTGAGCACTTTTGTGACAGGTCCTCCTACCTTTCCCTGCATTAGTGACTGAGATGTCATTAATGTCAGAGAACACTTAAACCTGTAAAGCCCTTAACTACACCCATGTCTTTCATGATTAAAAACCAAATTATTTCCATACATTCTTGTTGGATTGACAGCAGTTTTAAAGAAGGAGAGTTCCAAAAGTTGCAAATTCCTTCTCAGACAATGTTGCAGGCAGTTGTGGTGCCTGTGCCAACACAAAGTGTTGCACCATAAAAAACTGCAGTTTGTACTTTCTGTGAAAAACTTACCTGATGCCTTGGAAAGCTGGTGGAAATCAAGTTGTTTTGTTTTTCCTTCTTATGCAAATCCTGATCAAAATTTGTTTTAGCTGGATTTTTCCCAAATCTCCCTAAATATTACCTGCTTTGAAAAGTACTTTGAAGTTTGCTGATGAAAAGCACACCAGGTAGTAGCTGAATACTGTTATAAACACATCAGACAGGAGATCTGTAAAACTTTTATTATTTCCTGCCTTATTCTTATGGTGAAGAACACCACATATTTCTGTTTTCCTTTATCTTCCATTGCTTGAAAACATCAAATCACTGTTAATAGTGAAAATGTGCAGTTTAATACTTTTCTTACCTATGTATTTATCTTGGCAGACCACAGAGAACCTTGATTATTTTCAGTCTCCAGCCAATGAAAATTGTCACCTTTTTTCCTTGATTTACACCCAGAGCTCTAATCATAAACAATCTTAAAAGGAAAATGTGTGAAGGTGTCTGCCAGAGCTTTCAGAAAGAGCCTGTCATAACTCAGCAGCCATTCCAAAAGCAATTTCCAAAAACTTAATTTTGTTGTCCTTAAACATATGTGTGCTTTAAAACTTAACTATTAGTTCCACATCTGTGTTCCTCAGGGGGAGAAATGCAGAGTATATGCTTTCTGTAATAAACTTATTCTTCTCCAGAAAAAAAGGGGAAAAGATTTTTTTATTTCTTTCACGTGGAAATTTTAATTTAGAATTGGAAGACCTAACTGCAATTTAGTTGAGCAGAAAACTATGGGATGTTATGACTGAAATTTTATTCTGTAAGGAGAATGAGTGTGAATGGGATAACCTACTGAAAATAAGATTATGGAAAAGGAAATGCTATTATGCATTTCTTACCCAAGATTATTTTATCAATATATATTGTCTATATATTTATATATTTATATATGCACACAATCACACACACATATATGTATATATGCATATATAGAAAACCAATATTTTTGTATTTAGACAGATAGAGATGTAGATACAAAATTAATATCTAACTGGAAAAGTATGAAAAAGATTAATTCTTCCACAGCAGCTTTGAAGAATCCACAGTACAGCATCATAATACAGGCAAAGCACATTTCAGCTTTGCAAGTTTATTACATGGTAATTTGCTCTCTCTGGGAATGGATTCACTCATTGGATGAGGAGCTGAATGTTCAGAAAACTTTTATTTGAAAACTCCTCTCTCCCCAATGTTCCAAATTTTACTCACAAGTATCTTGTCTTTTATTACTTCCATTATTTCCTGTACTTTCCATGCCCTACTTTTGGCCCCAAAGAGCTGCAGACACACCCAGGACTCATCTGAGCCATCTCTGAAATGAGTTCAGGAGGTACCAGACATCAGTGAGGGAGGTTTGGACTGGGGATCAGGAAATATTTCTGCACTGGAAGGGTGGCCAAGCATGGGAACAGGCTGCACAGGGAGTCACCACCCCTGAAGGGATTTAAAAGACATAAAAGTGGCACTTGGGGACATGGTTTAGTGATGGCCTTGGCAGCACTGGGTTAAAGGCTGGACTTGATGATCTTAAAAGTCTTTTCCCACCCAAAAAATTCTGTGATTGAATGAAGAAATTTCCCATGTGTTCTTAGCATTGCTTTTAAGTCATCAGAGTTATTTTGTATAGAGTGGGAATTTTTGTGCTTGCACAAAATTAAACTTCTACTGATATTAGTTCCTTTGATATTAATAAAAACTAGTGTGCAACCTATATATTTCTGCCTTTTCAGTAGCTAGTGAGTGGTTAGTAGAACAATGAATTGATGGAATGATCACAACTTTAATGCTGCCAATAAAACCTGAGAGGAAATAAGCCAGTATTTTAGGAACTGGTTGCTTGAATTATGCCATTGAAGAATTGAAATGGGATTGAAGTCTTCTCTTTTTCCTATAGGATGTGGCAGGAATAATTAATTATTAAGCAGGTACAAGAGGGAAAGGAGCATGTGAAGCTACAAAACTTGAATTTATAAAGTAAATTTTTTGTTCATGACAATTATAGGAACAAAAGGAGATAACACAAACAAGTAGGATAGGATCTGTTCAAATTCCCAAAATGAACCAGATGTCTTAAGAGCTGGACCACACTTGTTTGTGCAAATTCATAATGCCTGGACAGTAAAGATTGAGACTTAACTCTTCAATTCACAGAATAATTTGTGGTGGAAAGGATTGTTCTTTTGCCTGTCTAAATATGGATTCCAGGATTTCTTATAGCAAAAGAAATATTTTACTTTTTTATGGATGTCAAGCTTCTTTATACACAGCTTTACCTCAGCTTGCTTGAATAGCATTATTTTAGTGTGGGTGATCCAGTCTCTATGTCCAAGTCCAGCTATTGGGTAGGATTTAAAAATACCTATAAAGAAGTTTGCCAGTTCTGCTGGACATTTTTCACACCCCAAATCTGCTCACCTGTCACACACACTTAGGATGGGTGCCTGTCCTTGAGTCACTTGTCTCCACTCATTTCCTACAGGGAGCTCTCATGCCTCAGACTGAACTCTTGGCACTGGGGGAACACGAAGCTCAGTGTCAGTGCCCTCATTTTTACAGAAATTGCCAGCTGTTGGGTTTTTTATGTTTTTCTTTCTTTTTCTTTCTGAATCCTGACAAAGATGTGGGAACCCAACCCCCAGGGCCCTTGGGGGGAGTTCCCACTAGCGAGTTCTCTTCTTTCAGGGGTGAAGAATGAGCAGGACACTTTTTTCTCTCTTGGTCTTCAAGGTCTTGTTTATTCTTATCTTATCTTAAGTTCAGCATGCTGTCTGCACACACCAGACTTAACATGCTGCAGGCAAGGCACAAGATGGACCAAAGTGGACAAAATGGACAAGTGGACAAAATGTCTCCAAACCAAGGCCTTTTAAAGCTATTCTACCCAATTACATTCTAACACATATTTTGTTTTTACTCTTCTACCAATAACTTCTACTGATCTATACACATAACTTCCACATTACTACTCACACTAACCAATAGTTTTCTACCACCAGTACTAAAGAAAATGGAGCTGAAAAGGGACAAGAAGGAAGAAGGGGCAACACCCAAATTCCACCATCTTGTGTCCTATTCACTCTCACATTAAAATCCTAAAACCCAAATTCTACATTCTGTGATAAACTACTACTACCACCACACACCACCACCTGAGTGCTCTAACTCATCTTAAAGTTTTGGCTATTTTTCCCCAAGGACAAAGGTTAAAAGCAGTGTTCTGCTGAGGGTCAGAATCTCCCAAAACAGGCACAGAGACACCCCCTGTGTCCTGGATTCCAACAGCCAGCCATTGGAACAGTGTTTTAATACAACCTCATCTGGAAATCCCAGAGAATGCTCATAAGCCATCCAACATTTTATTAATGGTTGTTTGCTGAGCTCCAGCAAACCAGAACTCTGCTGATGCCTCAGCTTCACTTTAAGAGCAACCCACCCAAACATTTTGCTGCTTATGGAAAAACCAGCTCTAACAAGAAACCTGAGAAATGACATGTCCAAACCAAACAATCCTTCAGAGAGGGCACCCCAGATGGGAGCACAAGTGGAAGGAGCTCACCTGCTGCTGACAACATGGAACTGATGTCACCCATGCAGTGCCCTGCAATGTTCAGTTCTCACAATGCTTCTCCTGTCTTGGATTAAGGTTTTGCTCAGCCTCAGGCCAGCAGTGATATTTGAAATAACTTCAGACCTTTTGTCCTCACAGTCCTTTTGAAGCAGGCCAGGCTATTTTGTCTTCTCCTCTGTGCTTTAGACATTTTTTCCTCAGCAGATGAGGCCTGAGTACAGCAGCTAAGCAGATCACAGGAGCACACATCCCATTCTGGACATGGACACTAATGTCTGAAGGCAGCAGTATTTCATAGCCTTTGTCACAGGACTCCTAAGTCTTTGCAGATTTCTTACACTTCCATGCTGCTCTAATTAATACTCCTTCCTTTAAAAAAAAATCCATTCAGTGTAAGTGGGCTAAGTGCTATTTATCTAAAAGCCCTTGGCAGCTGAAGTCTGGATTAATCTTCTAACCCAAATCAAATCATGTCAGCTCAGATCAGCTTCCTTGTATAAACTGATTTTTTCAGGAAAGTCAGCTTCTCCCTCTGTGTGTGACCTGTGGCAGTAATGTGGAGATGGAAACTTGACATCTCTGTGTGAGGAGGATCCTGAGACACTGGAATTCAGCACAGATTTCTTCCTTTCCTTAGAACTTTACCAGTTTAAATCACTTGAAGATATGGCTTGAACTCTTGAATACATTTCATGGACCATAAATTTAAAAAGTAGTAAGTCAAAAAACCTTATTTTTCCTATTTTATTGCTTTCTCTTGTGGCAAAGTTTTCCTGTGTCTATTCACCAATCTTAGCCCTGCATAATGTTTAGAATAGGAACATAAATTCTTATACTTGTTCTGCATATGTATATTTTTATATTTAGCTATCCTGTGAGCTTCTATGGTGCTTTGCAGAATTTACTTCACAATCTTTATGCAGAAGAAAACCTATGCAAGCCTCCATTTACAAATGAAAAGTCTGTAAGAGGCCTGTGGAAATTGCAGTAAACAGCAAATGTTCCTGCAGACAGATATTGACTTTACAATGTGATTAAACTATATCCATCTTTTCTCTCTCTTTCTGCCATGCACTTGAACTAAACTCCAGTCACTTTGGCTTAAATTCACAGTTCCAGAGCAATTTTTTTTCAGCAGCAACTGTTGTTGATGATAATTTTCTATTCTGAGCAGATTAATGTATTTTTTTTTTTTTTATTTAGCATGTTGCCAAGTATGGTGCATCCCTTGGCAAGCTAAGTTCCCACTCTAGTTTGGCTTCTGTGAGTCTGTTTTAACCTTAATCATATTGATATTCTGAACACAGAGTTGCTGATCTGATCTACATTTTGGCCTACAGACTCAAGGTCAGTGATATTGTAATATCATAGAGTAAATTGTAGCCACACAAAACAAGCAAACAAACAACCCCCCTTCCCAAAACAAACAAGAAAAAAAATAATCAACCAACCAAATAAAAAAGCACACCCCCTCCAAAAAAAAAAAAAAACCCCAAAAACAGCATAAGAAAAAACACAGGTCTCAGAAATATTCGTATTTCTCAAAAATATCCAAAAATCCAAAATGCATGACTGGAGGGTTAGAGAACTACAGATAGAGGAAAATTTTAGTTCACACAGTTTTCTCTGTACTGGGTTTTGTTTGGTTTGGTTTTGGTTTTTTAGAATTTTTTTTTTTAAATTCTGAAGGACAGTGTTAATTCTAAATCAGTCATAAA
The DNA here is from genome assembly GCA_013396995.1 of Dicaeum eximium. Lineage (NCBI taxonomy): Eukaryota > Metazoa > Chordata > Aves > Passeriformes > Dicaeidae > Dicaeum > Dicaeum eximium. Next base: position 201,752 of record VWZP01004496.1, read on the forward strand.
CCAACTGGTAGTTACTTCTTTGCTGGCATCAATTTCACGTCATATGTTATGGCCTTTCTGGCAGGAAGCTAAATTAGCTTTTTCATTATAAGTGAACCTTTTCTCTCTCTCTCTTTTTTTTTTTTTTAATTAATGTGTTCAGCATCTTTGACAAGGAGACACAGCCCCATCTGTAGATTACTACCTGTGTGTGATGTCAAATTTGCTGCTTTGCAACAAGATTCCTGTGAGCAGCACAGCTTAATCATAAAAGGAAGCTATTTAGGGTTGAATCCATAAAGGAAATTAAAGTGTCAATTCTGACTCCTGCATTCAAGACATGAACTCCCAGCCACATCTCCCTAGGACAGTTCTCCCCCGTGTCTCCTAAACTGAGGATCTGCAGGCAACGTGTCTCCAGCTGCAGAGGTTCCCCAGGAGTCTCAGATTTCCTTGGGAGTATTTCCAAACCCATCTTGCTGTTGATAAAACTGATTTTTTGCATCTGTCAGATGCCTAATTCCCCTCCAAATCACAAACTGGGGTTTGTTATACCTGCCACTCGTGCCAGGAGTGATGGCAGCAAAATTCAGGATGTGGATTTAATGATTTTTGACTGCCCAGAGATTTAAATGTCATAACTCCTACTTGCTTCAAGTTTCTTCTAATCACAGCAAATGAGCTATTCCTGTGTGTCAGGAGGTAAATATCTTTGGATTTCCCTTAATGAACTACTTTAATTTTGTGAGAATAACTGAAGTTTCTTTTTGTTAACAAGCAAACAGTTTTATTATGCCAGTCTAGCCTAATGGTTGTTGTACCACACTTGGAAAGGATGATTAAAGAATTATTAAAGGATGAACTTTGCTGCAGTGCCCTCTAAATTATTTTATCCAATGTGTAATGGCAGAATTGCTATAAAATAAAGTTTTCAATTCTATTGCTGTGATGAAGATGAGACTATAGGACAAATATTCTGACTGGGAAGCACCTATTGACTGAGAAATTACCTATGTATTCTTCAACACCAGCAAATTATTCTGCATGAGATCTTCATGATCTCTTTTAAATATTGGTTATGCAAATAAGACTTAAAATTCCAAGAAGAACAGAGTGATGCCTGTTCATTTTCTGCAGAGACATTTGCCTTTGGAGCTTATGTTACTTGTCAACAAAACTGAAGAATAGCTGGCAGTGATGCTGTCCTTAACCACTTCCTCTGCCCTCTACAACGTTAAAGTGCCTTTCAAACTCAGGCATAACTTTTTAAATTTCTTTATAACATATAGATACATGTAAAGATCTCTTAAAGATCCCAGATAGTAGAAGGTAACACCAAATTCTTTAGATTATTTTGCTTTGAGACAGGTGAGCTGGCAAAGCTGGTAATTGCACCAACACGAGCCGCTGAAATCCCAGCGTGAGCATCTAAGCTCTTGTGTTCTGTCTCACCTGTCCTCTGGGAAATTTTAGCAGTGAACCTGTGAAAATGATGTCTCCACCTCAGAGAACAGCCTGTACACACTCAGTTCAGCCATTAGTTTCCCTGGAAACTCAGCAGAGACACCAGAGCATCGTGCTTTCTCTGGGAATGCTGCTCGGGAGCCGAGATGCTGCTGCCTGCGCAGCTCTCACCATCTGCAGACTGCTGCTGCCTTTCCTTTGGAAGCTCAGTCTGCTTCTACTGACTTCATGACTCATAACTACACAATACTCTGCATTTTTAGCGTCAGGGTTTCCAGCTGGAGATCACTGACTGAGGTAAAAAGAAGAAACCTGGTGGCATCCGTGGATGATGCAGACACTGCTGGTCTATGGCAACGCCCACGGCACAGAACTGAGGAGCTGCTTGAGGAAGAAGAGCAACAATGATTTCCTTAAACACTTCTGTCCTGGCATCACTCCCAATTTGTCTATCTGCTTACCATTTTCTCTTTCTTTCTGAAGCAATTGGTACCTACTTTTCCCCTTCCAGAAGGACTTTTCACTTTACATTTCTTTTACAGTGTTGCTTTGTACAATAGACAGAGCACTGCTTTCAGTGTCCCCACATGCAATGAACTTCTATCATAATTTCTCTTCCTTTTCTAGGCTCTGATGTGTTAATCCAGCCAGCTTTAATTTTGATCTTACTCTGGTACAATCAGATTGATATCAGGAAAATTCCTGGGGAACAATGAGATCATAGCAACAAGACTGATACAGCTGATCCAAAATTAATCTACCAGGGCTACTGTTCTTCCAATTTTAACATTAAAAAATCCCTACAGATTACATGGGTATCTAAACCAAAGCCATGTAGCCCATTGGTCCATGACAAATTTTTGGCTGATTTGATTTTCCTTTTGTACCTCTGGAAAAAGGGGAACAGTTCCCACTGAAAACCTTGAGTGAAGGTTTTTAGTACTAACAACAATACTGACAATAATTTTAAAATCACAAGAAAACGAGGTAACATTAATAACTAAACTTTCTCCAAGTTTCCACTATTTACAGGAAGAAACAATTTAATCCTCTCATATTAGCCTTTAAAATTATTCTCCCCTTCAAACCCAGAGGAGTGTCTGATGAAGCAGCACATATTCTGTACAAATGTGAAGTGACCAGTGTGAAGAGGTCTGGCTGGAAGCTGATGAGAAATGCAATCCCAGAAAAACCCTTCATTCTGTAAAAATTAAGGCAATTAAGGTTCATTGAACACTCCTCTGGACCCACTGTCTAAGCAAATAAACAACCAGCCAGCAGTGCCTGAATGTGTAATCAGATAGAGTCTGGTGTTCACTGACGTGTGCTGATGCTTTGGACACAATGTCAAATTCATTATTTTGCCTTAGAATCTTCTGTTTCTTATACCTCTGCCTCCAGCTCAATAATTTATCTATAATGCATTTGAAAGAACACAAGATAAACACTGAAAAAAATAGCTCATAGAAACTAGCACAGCTGTACACAATGGGAATTTAAACACCAAAGTAAAATAATCTGTATTTAAAAGCTGGCAGAAAATACAACTGTGATTCACCTAGACAGATATTATTAACTTAATGAAATATTAATAGGATATTCCATTTATATCCCCTATTCTGTCCCAAAGTCTCCTGAGATATTTTTCAGTGAGATTTTAATGATAATATAAAATGCAGCTACTCCTGAGATAAACATCTATTAGAAATTAGTAACAAATGCATAATTTAAGAGCTGGGTAAAAAGAATTTGCCTACTGATTCTATGAATTGCAATGTAGGAAGAACACCAAGCACGTTTCTAAACCTCGCTCATGCAAGTCATTCAAAATTCACACAATGTGGTAGGAGCACAAAATCTAAGGTGTTATTATGGAAAAATAGAATAATTTAGGTTTGAAAAGTCCTCTAAGATCATCAAATCCAACTGATGATCAGCAGTGCCAAGGCCATCATTGAACCATGTCCCCAAGTGCCACATCCATGTGGCTTTTACAGCCCCCCAGGGATGGGGACTCCACAACGTCCACGGGCAGCCTGTCCCAGAGCTTGATGACCATTTGGGTGAAGAAATTTTCCAAAATCCCACCTGGCCCTCCCCTGGCCCAGCCTGAGGCCGTTCCCTCTCCTCCTGTCCCTGTTCCCTGGGAGCAGAGCCCGACCACCCCAGCTGTCCCCTCCTGGCAGGAGCTGTGCAGAGCCACAAGGTCCCCCCGGGCCTCCTTTTCCCCACCCTGGTTTCCATTTCATCTTGTCTTCTCAATGTTGTTACTCTTCTCATTCCAACTCAACCACAGAGCAGAAACTCCCACACCCTATAGCTGTGTAGTACAACTGGGAAGTCTTCCCTTCCCTTCTGCTCTCCCTTTTCCTTTCTGGAGAGATTTTTTTCACTAACTGATCACCCTCCCTGAGCTCTTTGAGGTAACACAGTAGAAAACCGTAAGTGATAGGGCAGGGAAGAGAATTTTTCAGATTTTTTCAACACATTAAAATAGATAAATCCTTTCTTTCTCTCTTGCATCCCTTTAAACATCCTTTTAACCTACATTACTAACAAGCCTTGTTGCTTCTTATTTAGAAATGCCAGTGAAAGCTTAACTTTCCGAAGGGTTAAATGGACAGGCTCCAGGAACTTCAAGGTGGTCTATTGAACTTAGGGCACAAATTCAACCTTGTTTTTGCTTTTTTAAAGCATGCAGATTTGAGCTGAATGGATGTAGTACATTGCATTCCATCCCTGCATTTAGCTGGTAAAACAATGTGTCTTCTAAGAATCCAAACCTGTGCTCAAAACTTTTGGTAAAAATATTTTTATGTCATGTTGGTCTAAATCAGATCATCAGCTAAGTTTTGACTTGAAATATTGAGTCTCTGCTCCAGGCTTCTCCCTAAAATTCTTGATATTCTGAAAGGTTGGTGCAAAAGAATAATTTTTTATCACGTTATGTGCAAGAATCAGAAAAAATCCTTACCTCAATTATTATTATTATTATGATTAATTTATTGAGATAAATCAAGGATGTTTCAGCTATCCTATTTTTCCACACAATTTGAAGCCCATTAAAGGAGAAAAACATGGATCTGAAACTCTTACAGGTAAAGCAACAGAACACATTTACCTTCTGGAGCCAGCATTGTTCTTTCTACAGTAAATATCTGTCTGCATTTTAGCAGACAAATGACTGCAAGATGTCACTGAAGACAGGTCTTTTTAAGGTCATGTTCTACTTCATTATTTCATAGTTTATTTTAACAAATCTGGCATTTTTCTATTTTAAAGGACAGTGTTAGCTGCCTAATCTGAACAGTCCTCTTCCCTTTTATATAATACTGTACCTTAAAAAATTAGGTTATATTTATAATGTACTTGCAGAATAATGAATAGCAAGACATAATTGGCTGAGGATGTTCCAATTGTCCCAGAACTGAAGATCCCAAATTGTGAAAATTAGGAATTACACCTCAATCTTGGCCTGCCTGATGCTGCTCTTTAATTAAAACATTCATTACAAAGCCAGCAAAGGTCTACAATGACATATCATCTTAAAGTATGACTCTTTAGTCACCCTTATTTTCCTGGCTCTGCGCCAGCTAATTTTAAAGGGGGACACACATGAATAATGTATATTTAAAACAGAATTCTTCTCATACCAGATGCCATTTCTCAGAATTATCACTGGCCTGCTGAGAATTAGTATATTATTAACAATAATTGTCCAGCCCTACAGAAAAAAAATTTAATATTGTAATTTCCTACTCCTAGGGTAAATGAGCATATTTAAACTCAAACTGACTAACTCCATTTGTGAGGAGTAAATTGGAAAAACAAGGTCATGTATGATAAGGAATAGGATATGGAAGAGGCCAGTTGCAAAGAAAGGGGATATGTGTTGTTTGCCCAGGTGTTCTTTGTCTTTTTGTGTTATAACTCTGGGTGTCCCTGTTGTGGATGAAAACAATGAAAGAAACAAAAGGAAATCTTAATGAGGATTTGTTTGAATTATACACATTATTAACTGAAATACAAGAATAAAAAAAATCATACATGTTTTTCTGAATGGCAGAATATCAGACAATCAAAGATATGCAAATGGGAAAATCTACTTGTTCTTTCATCTGGACCCTGAAAAGTTCCTTCCTAAAGTGCATTCCTGACCATTTTCAGAAACAAATTTTTTAAGTCCCACATACTATTTTCTGTCATGATTTCTCCCTGTAGTGCAGAATCCTTTCACTTCCCTTAGTTAATGCAGCACTCAGGGCTGAGTGGCATGGAATGGGACCTGGCTCTTAGCAGTGCTATTTGGCTCAAATAATTCAGCTTTTTCTGAATCTGTGGCCTGTACAGAAACACCAAATGCTTCAATTCAAAGTGATTCCAGCAGGAATCTGAAAATATGGCAGCAGTGAACACTGCAATAGTAACACTCTTCTCAAAACGAGTCCGTGTTTGTTGGACACTGAATATTTTTAGTGCATAACAACAGGAAACATTAATCAAGAAATTTAAGTTTTCCAAAAGTTTGGTATATTTGAATTAGACACACACAAGCTTTTTAATTTTTTGCTCCCAAGGCCATTGGTCATTTGGGAACTGTGTGACTACAAGCATTGTTCAGACACTGACATCTGTGTCCTTATTTTCAGCCAAGGGGTAATGTGCAATACTCATTTCAGATGCACTCAGGAATTTGATGTTAGGAAAAATATAACTGTGGAAAAATCCACTGTCCATTATTTAATTAATCAATAGGAAGCATAGCTATGTCTCCCAGCAAAGTCTTGAATTCTGAGACTGACCAAAATTATATCTTCTCTGACTGAATTCAGGAATCAAATGCTAATTTAATGGTGACGGTAAAAATTTAAAGTTCCCAGAGTTGAAAATGTTGATTATGTTAGCCTTGAAAGGTCTCTAATATTAAATAACCCTTTGGATATGCAGATTTATGTATCATTTGCTCTGGAAATTAGGAGTAAATTATTGAAATCCCCATTAGACAAGAGGCCAGGTTGTGATCCTGATCCAACAGGCACCGAGTTTGATCCCACCACCAACTTTGGGATCAGTGCTCCAACCCTATCAGTGTTTAAGAAGCATTTGGAAAATGCCCTTGACGACATTAACTTTTGGCCAGCCCTGAGCTTGTCAGGCCATTGGACCAGATGATCAGGCCCTGTCCCCCTGAGACCCCTCCAAATGGAATATTCTGTTCCATAACTTCATTCCCCCAGTCCCTGCCCTGAGCTTCAGGGGTTGAGAGAAGTGGGAAGAGAGATGACTGCTGAAATCAGTGATAAACACATTACTCCTAACAAGGCTGTATCCCTGCACAAAATACTGTGTAACACTGAGAATTCTTGTCCATTTCTATTGAATGCCATCTCCTCAACTGCTCACCATACCTCTGATGGAACAGAATTATTAATCACATTAAATGCAATTAGGCTTATGAGGCTGGGTGAGTTCAAGTCATCTGTCATAGGGTGTCATCTGACAGTGTACCCAAACAATTCAAGGGTGCTGTTGGTGATGAAGAGAACCTTGAAGGTGAACAGCTTACTATACACCTTTTTTGTTGTTGTTGTTGTTGTTTACAATTTAATTTGTTTTCACACGCTAAATCTAGAAACTTTCTGTAATTCAATGGAGATGATGAGGTCAACTTTTAAAGCTGAGACACAAATCCTCTTTTATCTTCCTGGGATTTCACAGTCCATTCCTTTGAGCGCAGAGTGCTTCTTTATACAAACAAACAAACCCAGGGAAAGAACTCACCTTCTATTCAGAAAATACAAAGCTAACAGAGCCTAATCTGCCCTGCATTTAGATATTTCAGTGGTGTCAAGGGAAGAGTGTGTGTGCTCAGCTTTGCTGAAGAGGGAGAAGTGATACATGTCAAACACTCAGTGCTTGGTGCAGGGAGATTTGGACAGAGAATGCCAATGCTGGAGTTCACAGCACTGAACTCACAGAAAAAACATGGGTAACACTAATTTAAACCCATTAAACAGGGTCATAAACCCATGTCATCATCTGGGAAGTTGATTGTGAAACGTGCTCAACTTTGCAGCAGGTTAAGCACGCTTGGAACTCAAAATTCAGAAATCTGAGCTCTCTAGGTGTCTGTGAAAACTCTGCATGTTTCAAAAAGTGACAATGTAGTTAATAAAAAATTGGTGGCACTTTTTGTGCCCAGGATGAGCCCTTTGTATTCCTGTTACATTTTCCCCTGAGTATCTTTACTGAGACATTGTGAGTTTGCCCCTGGCCAAAAGGACACAGAACATGCCTGGCAGTACCTCTGTGTTCCTTCTCCTTGCTAACAGCCATGTGTAAAATGATTCTTTCACTTTAATGAGAAAATAGCTCTGTTCTTAAGATATGAAGGCAAGACACAGAGTGATTGTTTCTATGCTGATTTGTTTGAAATCTTTGTTTTTACAGAAGTGCTGTGCTATGAGTGTGAAACGCGCTTGACCACTTTAAACATTGTGTAAGCTTAAAGCACAAAGTAAAAAGGGTTTTATTGAAAAAATGGGAAAGATTACAGTTTTGTTTATAAAGTCAGAAGCACATTTACATAAGAAACACATAAAACCAAGTATCGTGTGCATACTGATATGGTAGTCTACTTATAGCTGCGAATTTAGATATTTTCTGATGTGTCTAGCAGAAAGTTAAAGCTCCTGCTTGGTAGGGATTTACTGCCAAATAAAAAGAACAGGTTTTTTCAGGGTAATTTTCAATCTCTGAATTTTCATCCCTTAGTTTTATTTCATAGCTTTACTTTTATCTTGTCTGCTGCAGAATGTAAACTAAATTTCAGAGCTTGTCCCTCATTTTTTCTATTAATATCAGGGACCTTTCTTACTGTATTCTGCTTTTCTGTTCTGGTTGTGCAGCATCTAACAGAATAATAATTGCAAACTCTAGAACTTATCCATGGGAGAGTTTCTTATAGAAGTAGAGAGACCTTAGAGCACTTCTTGTATACTTTAATTCTACTTTCAAAGCAAGAAGCTGACTTGTACTTTTACACTTTAATTCAGCATTTTCTGTGCAAATCAGTTGGTCTTTCACACTGTTCTTGCTAAGATTTTTTGGTATTATGCAACAGTTTGTCTTTTGGTCAACAGAACCTTAAATGTGATTTTATATGTCACTTAACCACATTGCTTTCCATGTGCAAGGTTTTATTCATTCAGAGAGTGGCACTGGGACCATCTCACCCCAGCAGAGACAAATATTCTCCATCAGTTATTTTGCCTCTGCTGTAGGACACTCATGTACACACCTGAGCTTGGCACACTACAGAGGAGCCTTCAGGCTGTTGTAGCTGATGTTTGTGAGCAGATGGATGCTTGGATGGGACCAAAATTAAATTAGAACACTACAGGTGGTGACAGAACAAATTATACTGAGTGTTGTTAGTGCAGAAATCCACTGAACACCGAAGGCAATTCAAATGGAACCCAAGTTTCCAGCAATGGCATGTGTAGATAACTCACAGTTTACTAAACTCAGTGATTAAAGGTTGAATTTAGCATTTTTGTCATCAGATTTGGCTTGGACACATATTTCAGTAGTTGCACAGTTGGTAACTCCCCAGTCATTTGTAGAGAATCTTGCAAACCTCAGTCAAGGTCATCATGAGCTGTCCTTTGCCAGCGTTTCCTCTTGCACGGTCAGGCGGTGAGTAACTGCTGAAGGAGGAGGTTCAGAGGGGCTCAGGTGCCTAAATCTTCATTTAAATGTCTCTATGGACAAGCAATCTGCATGGAGCTGGCTGGTGAGATGCCAGAGGAGCTGTAGGAGAACTGGGACACCTGGATTTCTTCCCCCTCGTTGTTGGGCAGCAGTGCTGGCTCACGTGGAGGTTTTAGTGAGGCTCAAACATGGAATGTAGGGAACTGGCACCAGGAAGGGGAAACTGAGGAACAAATGGACAGAAGTGCACTGGAGCTTCCTGCTGGGATGTACTGCTCTGAGGGAAGCAGAGCACAGTTTGTCTGAGGGATTGCACTTGCAAACTTGCTGGGGATAAGACACCAAAACTGAATTCACATAATTTTTCTCTCAGTGAGCCCTTTCTGTGTGGTAGAGCTGAGGCAAATTTGTGTTTTTCATTAGTTCAGTGTCTTGTAGGATTGTGTACATGGGAATGACCTTCAGGTAAAATATTCTCTTTCCAGTCATGGGAGAACACGATCTGCTGAGATCAAAAACACTGCAGGAAGAAAACCTGGGCAGGATAAATTTTGAGTGCTGTGTCTTTTTTATCCAAGAATGTTGTGCCTGCTTTTGGAGATTCTGCACTGAGGGCATATGCAGGAGACTCCTCATGAAGTTAGGAACTCTGATAAAGTTATTTTCCTCTACACAGACCATCTCTGCTCAACTTTTAGATAAATTTCTTCAGTACCTGTTATTTAGATCCACACATTTAAGAAAACATAGCAGTAAGAGGCCCAGAAAGAGGGGTCTCTGTGTCTATGTCTGCTGAGGTTGTGCAGGCAAGAAGTTGGATACTTGATGGAAAACTGAGGTCCCTGTACTAGTTCAAAATTAGGTTTTCTGCTTGGTTGGTTTTCTTTGTTATTGGGCTTTTTGGGGTGTTTTTGGGGTTTGGTTTGGTTTGCTTTCATTTTTTCCTAATTAAATGAACCACAGCCTGTATAAATTCTTGATGTATGATCATTCCTGTGTGGAGGTTTGTTCTTGGTTTGGTGAAATCAGCACACAAAAAAAAAGGATAAGGCTCAAAATTGTTCCTTTGGCTGTGGGATCATTTTAAGCTCTGTGATTCTGCAGTGTGAGACCTCCAGCTGTGAAAGACTGATCCATGCAAGGACAACATTCTGATTTAGGATGACCCTACTATGGCAGGGAGGTTGGATCAGAGGAGTCACTGTGGTCCCTTCCATCCCAACCCATTCTGTGATCCTATGGGATTCTGCAACTTAAAATTAGGGGGGGGAAGTGAACAAATATAAATATTTTACAAACTCACTTCCAAAGTAATTGTTTTTCTTCAGTCCCCCCCAACCCTTTTTATTTAAAAACCACATCTTTAAAAGCATTTTGGACAGGAAATAAAATGTGTAGCAAACACCCCCTCATATCATTACTTAGAAATTCTTCCTGATAAACAACACTTGCGGTGCGATATTTTAATATCAAAATAGCTTCATAGGAGTATTATCAGTGTCTTTTATCATCTAAATAATTTAGTTGCATCCCATACTGAGAGTCCTTTAGGTCTGTAATTTTAAATGGACTCTTCCCATGTGTTTGTCCTCTGTGGATTTGGTGGGTTTTTTGCTCCCTTTGAGGGTTTCATGGTATTTTAAATGCAAGATTTTAATTGAAATCTTTCTAATAGCTTCTGCTGAAGAGAGAGGCAAACTGCACCAGGTTGGTGGGAGCTCCATGCCTTTCAGTGGAAGCTCTTGCTATTTTAAAGTCAAGGTTACTATTTCAAGTCCAGTCTTTCTGACCACTACAGTTGACCAGAATGGGATTTTGGTCAAGGCCTGAGAGAAACCATGGGCACAGGGAATTTAGGAGATCATTATAATCCTACTAAAACTAGAATTTTTACATTCCACATTTACGTTTTTACATTACACTCCTTGGTATCTGTTTTTTTTCATGCTGCAGATGACTGGGCAGAGGGAATATCTCCTTATGGCTGTGTTAATACTAAAATTTTCTATTTCTCAGAAGGTCCATAAAATAAAGCTGAAAACTGCCCTGAGCACCACCAGAGAAGGAATGTGGGATTGAGAAAGATTCCCTGGGTTATTAAATACAATCCTTTCCTTTCATACTCAATTAACCATGTCTCTAAAGACCTTTTATTCAAAATACAGGATAAGAGAAAAGAACTGGGAGATCAGAGAGAGAGACACAGAATTGCTGTTAAGATTAATTTCTATATTTTTTTAAGTGTTAGTTATTGGCAGCTGATAAAATTTTGGGGTGGTGGGTCTGGTCATCTGATTGGGGATATTTTCTTGCCCAGTACAAAGGCTCAAACCAAACGAGACCAACCAGACCCTGAGTATGTTAGAAATAAAACCACCACCAAAAACATCTCACGTGTATCGTTACAAAATCATCTGTCAAGATGCCTCATTCAACTTTTAATAGGCAGAATAGAGCTTAGCAATTAATGTCACTATCTGTTACTTTCTTTGTAAATTATGTGTTGTTTTTTATTTTTGGTTTTATTTTTCCACATAGTCCCTCCTATGCACTAATCTGTTTCAGTAATGAGTAAATCCCTTCCCACTGGGATAAAGTTCAATTCCTTTGAGTGTGAAGAAATGTCATGGATGTGTCCTGCATCCTGGGAGAAAAGCGAGCCAAGATCCATCATGAGTTCTCTTAAATGAGTTCCCAGCCCAGAGCTGGGCTTGTAAATGAAACTGGTGCCCTTTATGGAAAAGACATGAGAGGCTCTGACAAGGGTCGTGTTCACCTGGATTAAATTAGTTCACTGAAGTGCAGTTTAATTTCTTACTTTAAGCTGTCTCTACTCTCAATATGCATCTCCAAATGCAAAGCCATCTTTTTTCCTTTTCCTGACAAAATAAACAGAAATTTTGCCTTTCTATTCCATAATACGAAGGTGGTTTTTATTTGTCTGTGGAACGCCTTGCTATGTGGAGAAAGGGCAGAGCTCAGCTAAGAAGTCATCATGTACAAAGGTACAGAGTGTACTGCACTCAATGAAAATGTTTCAAACTCAGTATTTGCAGTTTTAAGATTTAAAAATACCTCCTTACTATTTTGTCCCTCCTTGCTTTTCCTTTACCCCTCAGAAAAGGATGTGTTCTAATGACCCTGCCTCCTGAGATGCCAGATTTTCATTTGGATAAGTGAATTTCTAGGAACTTACATGGTTTAAGACACAGCCAATTGCCACTAGATTGTTCAAAATCTGTCAAGATCAAGCTCCTGATTAAGATGGGATGTAAGTCTAAAAATGGATAATTTTAACCCATGATGATTGAGCTTAAGAACATAATCAGAACATGTTCTGTGTCTATTTCATCTCAGTACATGGTGGAATCTGAATTGAATGGCAGTTAAAATTTTAGAGAAAGTGGAAAGAGTGCAGCAAATCAGAAGGAACAGTCAAAGACAAAATGAGGATCTAATTTATTTCTGAACAAAAGTAGGAATAACTATTATCTCCCACATGTATTGAAATTCCATCTCTGTTAGATCTTCATCTAGTTGCCAGAGGATCACTTTATTTTTCACTTTAAAACTGGCAGATTGTGACAGTGCTCCTGTACTTGAAAGACACTGTGCTCTTTTGCTCTGCATACACTGCCTCAGACCTCAGATGATTTCAGAAACTGAAATTACAGCAAACTGCACATCAGTTTTCTCCCTAAATGTCTCACAGGCTCTGCCTATTTCAGAAAACCCTCCTCTCTGTGCCATGGGATAATTGGCAATCAGCTCATTCCGAAACCTCTCGTGGTTATCAACACAGGGAATTAAATGGTGAGACAAAATGCACAGCTCTGCTGCAATCCAATAGCTCTTATTTCATCATATTGGCACTCAGATCCTTGTCTGAGGAACAGGAGGGGTTTGGCTTTTGAGAGCTGTGATGTGTGGTCACAAGAGGTGTATCCTCTCAGCATTCTCTTGGGATGGTCCTTTCTTACTGATTTTGCCAGCTGCCTGCAGGTTTGGGTATAGATCATGCACTGGAGGCCTCTGGCAGGCATTTTCTTGGTGTTCCATTCAGACCAACAAGCCTTGTGGTCATTATTAAAGCTCACATTGTGTGTAGAACTGATTTTTTTTTTGCACACTATTCTAGTGTTAAGATCATATATAAAAATGTTTGCAAAATTAAGGAAATTTTTTCCTTGTGCTGAGGAGCTCAGAACTGGATTGTTGCCCCACATCTCAGAGGTCACCAATTGTTGTCATTGGAGTCCCAGCGAGGGTGAATCAAGACTCGTTGACTCTGATATCAGAAGGCTGATATTATTTATTAAAATGACTCCATAGTTCAGAAGGATTTGGGCTATTTCTGCCCAGGTACAGAGCTAACATCTTACTTCTTCCAGCTTCATACCCAAAGTCCAAGAATGCCAGAAAACATTTACAAAGTCAGAGAGACGGCAATTCTTTATATCAAAGGTTGAAAAAAGCAAACCACATCTCCCATATCAGGAGACAGGTAAAGGAATGCATTTTGTCCTTGAAACACACACACAAGGATTTGAAATCTGCAGAGAAAAAGCAACTTCTCATGGAAGAAAAAACTCAGCAAGAGTTTGCATCCAAGAAACTTAGAGAATGTCCAGTGACACTGGATTGTATGACCTGAACCACACAAATGCTGTCCAGCCCAAGGAGGGAGCAGAATCACAGAATGCTTTGGCTTGGAAGGGACCTCAAAAAACATCTTGTTCCAACCCCCTGCCCTGGGCAGAGGCACCTTCCATTATCCCAGGTTGCTCCAGGTGCTTTATTCTGCTGCCCAGGCTGGTCTAATCTGCTGCTCTGAAAGTGGGAGATGGGACCAAGAGGGCATGGCTAAAACCAGCCTTACTGCACTGTAAATACATGGCAAATAAATCAATTGAGACCTCCTCACACCACACACATCTCTCCCTCTCTTCAAGCACAGCACCAGTTGTAACCCAGTTAAACTCAACAGTTCACAGGTGGAATCATCAGTGGAATTGATTATACACAAACCCACTTTTTCACTTCAGGCTTCCTTAATATTCTCATTGCTATTTAAGTTTCATGCAGTAAGAAAAAAAACCCAGAAAAATCCCATGGACTAAAGGCTGAAGTGCAGATGAAGAAATGCCTCCAGATAGAGCTTGGGGTTAATTTTAAGGCATCTCTGCACATTACCCTGTAACTCTTGCTGCAATACCCTACAGCCCTTAAAATTTAAGAAATATCATATAATTTATTCAGCTTGAAGACTTTAGCAAAAGAATCATGGAACTTGGTGAAATTATATATAAATATATATACATATTATGGTAATTCAAAATATTTGTTTGTCAAATAGTAGCTTTCTCCTGATCAGGCTGTTCCCATTGTCACATTGTCACAGTTGAATTTGTCATTGCTATTGTTGAGTGCTGTGCTATTTATCTTCCTTCCTTTCCTTCCAAAGAAGAAAAATTGTGCTTTTGAATTTCTGAAAAGATACACTTTTCATAAATATGTTAGGCTCAGAAGAGAATGGGGGAAGGAGAAGTAAATTAAGAAAACATTTTAGAATAGATTTTCAGATCTAGGTGCTGTTTCTTGGCAGCATAGACATTTGACAAGGAGCTTTCTTTTGTAGAAAACAGTGCTTTTTGTTGTTGATGTGTATCTAGATAAGAAACCAGAAGAGCTTATAAATTCTATATTCACAAGAATCCTGAAAAAGAACACAAAACCCTTTTAAAAATTGATACATTCACTTCAGACAGAGCATTCCCAGCAGGAGATGGGAGGGGATTCTTCCCCTGTACTCAGCACTGGGGAGGTGCACCTGGATTTCTGTGTCCCTGCTGGGCTTCCCAGTACAAACCAGACATGGACACACTGGAGTGAATCCAGAGAAGTTCCTCAAGGATGATTAAAGGATGGTTAAATTTCACCACACAGAAAAGAAACCTACCAAAACTGTTCACTGGAGAATAATCTGAAAGACTGAAACATCCCTTTCAGATTTGTTTCTCACAATGAGACGCTCTACTGCCTTTGAAGGATTTCCAAACAAACCCATTCTTTCATCAGACACGTAGCTGCCACTGGATTTGGAATGAAAATACCCATTTTTGTGCACAATATATCAGTCCTTGCAAGCTCACTTGCTGTAGGGGAGTGGAGCAGCTCTGCTCAGTAGCTGAAGGCATGGCCAGCAGGCATCACTGTTTAAATAATTGTAGCCTTGAGCCTCGTTTTGCATCAGCTGAGCCATTACCCTTCCTTCTGTCTTCTCCACGTCCAGAGAAGCCTAAACAGTGGTGAGCAGAGATTTGGTTTTGGTTTTCTTTTTTTTTTGGTTTTTTTTT